>JBBPDE010199922.1:0-16353 GCA_037974605.1 Nannopetersius ansorgii
AATGCCGTAAATGTAAATGTGTAATTGGCTATTTATGCCATGACACAGTAGTTCATTCCTATGCATGACCCCCGTAAACCCCCTGGAAATTACACATCTGTGTTCAGGGCATGTGACAATGAACATGTCCTGAATTTGACGTGCAGGTCACATGGACAACTGTAGTATGCACAAGATATAAATGGCACCAAATGCTGTGATCACTTGCTCAAGTATATTTTACTAGGGAACATGTGTGCTTGAAATCTGTTAATTTGTTGACCCTCCAAATCACTGTTATGTCTGTAATATTTTCCATATTCATTACTTTGGCTTCACAGTCAAACTTCAGTTTTATTTCTTCTGCAGCACATATTATTTAGAACCACGTGTGCAGTCCTCTATTTTCCATTAACCTCTTTACAATTATCAAGCTAATTTCCAGCCCATAATCTGTAGAACACAATAAACATTGCAACTGAAAAGTGATCAGTAGAACCAGACAGTAGACAAAACACAGGAAGCAAAAATCAGTGGTGTTTTACAAACATGAAAAGTCATAAAAAAGAAAACACTGAGCTTCAGAAATGGAGAGAGGAGGAGAGAACCCCACCCCAATTAATATTAATTAATACTCATTTTCAAAGTGCAGCTGGTCATTTGTTACTTCAGCCAACTCAAACAGTACAAGTTATGTTACGCCCTAGATACAGTACATTTATCCTCTGTGTCATGGTCAGTGGCCACTAGGCCCGTGTTTTCTGTTGGTTTTCTGGGTCTGTGTTGGGATTTGGGGCTTTTATTTTGACATGTTCTAGGTTTGTGCTTGTGTCACGTGTCTGTTCACCTGCCCTGAGTTCTGTCCTGTGATTTTGTCCTGTATATATAGGTTGTGTCTGTCTGTGTTCCCTTATGTCTCCATCACCTCCCTTACCCTCTGTGTCCCGATTGTGTAAACCTGCTTTAGTACCTGGAAGGCCCGCGAGCCTGTTTATGTTTGTTTCTTTAAATTTAATAAAAACCACAGCATGGAATCCAGCCTGTCTGCTTGCTCCTTACACAGAGGTAGCTCACGTGGGCCAACTCCATCCAACCCACGTGACAGATGGAGACATCAGGGAACACAGACAGACACAACCTATATATACAGGACCAAACCACAGGACAGAACTCAGGGCAGGTGAACACAAAGACACGTGACACAAGCACAAACCTAGAACATGTCAAAATAAAAGCCCCAAATCCCAACACAGACCCAGAAAACCAACAGAACACCACAAGCACAAAAAGGGAACAGAAAACACGGGCCTAGCGGCCACTGACCATGACACTCTGAAAGGTGTTATTTAAATGAATCAATTTACTGGAATTAAAACAAATACATTGAATATAATCTGGCTCAGATTTAATTGAATATAATTACCCTTTTGTGTTAACTTGTCACGGGGCAAGTGTTTAAGCTTCGCCCCGGAGCAACCTGGAATACCACCAGACCAGACAGACCAGGGTTCCATACTCAGAGCTTGACTTTATTTGCAAACCGGAAAGCAAACAGGCTCGAGGGCCAGGAACAGGAACCGAACCAAAAACCATGAAACTCAACAGGTGCTCTAAAGCGAAGGACAGACAGGGGAACACTGACAGACACAGACCTTAAATACATGACATCAGGGCAACAGGAATACACGACAGCTGAACAGGGGAAGACAGGACCAATGAGGAACATGAGGTAATCACTTAAACAAAACCACAGACAGGTGACAGGGGCCAGACAGAGACAAGGGGGACCCCTAGTGGGTCTCTAGGAAAACAGCAGGGAACATGGAGACTACAGGACTCAGGGGACTCTACCACGGCGGGGAACTTGGGCCAGGAACAGGGAAGAGAGGCAGGACCAGACACGGGAGGATCAGGGGCTGAGACCTGGGGAACAGACAGTCTTTCAGATTTAATTTGAGGGCATTTACATACAAATCAGCTGAACGGTGTAGAAACAGTTTGTATATGTGCCCCCCACTTTTTAAGGGACCAAAATTAATGGCACAAATTAACAATCATAAATCAATTCGTCCCATTACTTTTATACCCTTAAAGTGGAAGGCACATATACAAGCTGCTGTAATTCCTACACCGTTCACCTGATGTAAACGTTCACTTGAATGTAACCCTCAAATTAAAGCAGAAAGTCCGCAGTTGAAGCACTTCTTGTTCATTTCATTTCAAATCCATTGTGGTGGTGCATAGAGCCAAAAAGATTAGAATTGTGTCGACGTCCCACTATTTATGGACCTGACTTTATTAATTCATTTGTTAGGCCTACTTTTCTCAATCAAATCAAGGAGTAATTTTACTGATGTTTCAAATAGGTCCACACTGTACAAAGCCGTCAGTGGAGAGTTGATTTACCTGTCCATTCTCAGAGTGTCAGCGGCCTACAAAGACTTCACCCCTCTTTCTGCACCACCTGTTTGTGCAATGGGTATCTCCTATGAGGTGCCACTAGTGGACTCTGCACTCGGTTTGGCACAAGCAGGCAGTCCCCTGTTATACCAACAACTCAAGGCAAGAAGTCGCCCTGTTGCTCACTATGACACTCCACCACGCCCAGCTGGCTGCAGACTGGAGACATCATGCAGTATGTTTGTATTCACTGAGCATCAACAGCTGCACTTCAAGTCACTTGAGGTTACTTGGGAGATGGCTAGAAAAATAGAAAATGCAACTAGGGGTCAAAGTACATCAACAGACTGGCACAGACTGAGAAAACCCAGACTCACTTCCTCACATTTTGGGGAAATATGCCATGCTAAACCATGCACCGTAGAAAAGATGGCAGACTTGCTGATGAAATGGATCCGTCAGACAGCAGCAATGAAGAGGGGTCTTGAAACGAAAGCTGATGCCATCGAAGAGTACTGCAAGCTCAAGAGGGTGAACTACTACCCTTGTGGCTTCATCATACACCCCAACACTCCATGGTCCCCAGGTAACTTCCCCAGAAGTTGTCGACCGTACACTCAACACACGGAAGTTATCCAGAAGTTCTGTTGTGCACCGAGACTATTTTGTAACCGTTAGCTCGTGTCAGTCAATCGAGGTTGAGGAGGTTTATGGCGGGTGTGCCCAAACTTTTCTGGCTTGGGAGCTACTTATAAAATGACCAAGTCAAAATGATCTACCTACTATTAAAAAAAAAAAAAAATTTTGAATATATTGAGAATTCTTTATATGCACAATATACGTTAGTGTAGCTTGTATAATGAACCCATATTACACAATACAACTTTGTACATTTTTTTGTCATTACCTTACTCTGATGACTTGCACTGAATAGAATCAGCCAGGGATGCATAGTCCGGACAGTAGCTGCTGATAGCCAGCCTTAAGCACATTTCCAAATGATCATCAGTCATGGTGGAACGGTACATGGACTTAATGAGCGTCATGTGGGAAAAGGCTGACTCACATAAATAAGTGGTGCCGAATAATGCAGTCAGGGAGGGAGCACATTTCCTCATGTTGGGGTACTTTTCCTCTGTGAGTAAGTTCCAGAACCGTCCATTGGCTCTGGACTTGAGCTGAAAATCAGCTTGTGGTGTCAAAATCTCCTCCTCCACTGCAGAAGGGTTCAGGTGAAAGTGTTCCAATTTTTGATGCAAGTGAATCGCATATGAACGATTGGCTCGAGTAAAGGAAAGTCATGAAAGCGTCTGTCAAACTCTGACAGACATCTGTTAATCTGCTCTGTGTAGCGTGCGTTGTCGAGCAGCACACATCACTTCCCTTGCGTCTCAAGCTCTGACGCGAGGTTCTGGAAGTTTGACAAATCATGGCGCTGGAGCTTTAAGGAGAAAAAACGCATTTTCCGTTTGAAAGCATTAACTGAGCTGATCATGCTGATCACGGTTTTGTCTTTTCCTTGCAGCTCTAGATTAAGGTCATTCAACATGTTGGTCAGATCGGTTAAAAATGCCAAGACTAGCAGCCATTAAGGTCACGTAGTTGGTTGTATTCTGCATGTTTAGCTACACGGAAAAACTCCTTAATCTCCGGACAGAGCTCTCGAAATCTTTGCAAGAATTTCCCTCGACTAAGCCATCTTACGTCAGTATGCAACAACAACTCCGTGATCACAGTCGGCGTCCTCCAGATGCACACGAAATAGTCGTTTTTGAAGAGATCTGGCGGAATAGAACACGTGACCTTCGTTGTCACATCCATTATCTCTTTCATGTTGAGCATTTTTGCGCATAACGCTTGTTGGTGTATTATGCAGTGGTAATTGAGAAAGTTATCAAGCCAAATGTCAAAACAGCTTTTAAAAGCTTCCAGAGCAAATAAACTGCCTTCTACAGCTATAGTACAATTACACTAAACCACCTCCTCAGCGACAAGCCCTTTCTGTATTTATGACGGCTGAAATGTAACCGTAAACCATCTCAATCTCGAACGGCTGACGCGAGCTGATGGTTACTAAAGTTCTTCTTTCATTATCAACTCTTGCAGACTTATAAATATTTGCAATTCAGAGAACACTCTGTCCGCAGTCGTAACAGCCCAGCACTGCGTCCATCTCATGCTGATTTCTCTAGTCGGCCTCATGTGTGTTACTGTGTGTAATTTGTGTGGTTGATCCCGTCTTGCCAGTCACCCTCCTCCAGAGTGTTCGCGGCAGCGCCACACAAATTACACACAGTAACACACATTAGTTCACTTACTCTATTGACAAACATCTACTCCCCCTCTAACACTCACAAAAACACATAGAACTGGGCCAAGCATGCCGCAAAGGCTCATGGGAGCCAGTCCTGCTGTGCCCCTGGTCCTTCCGCAGGGTTTATGTTAGGGCGTGGTGCTTAGCAACCCAGCACAGTGGCATTTAACCTCCTGAGACCCAGAAAAAAAAATGTATTTTAATTTTGATTTTCATAAATATCAAGTGTTCAGGTGGTAAGAAACAAATTGCAAAGATTATTTTGTTTGTACCTAATTTTGTTTGCATTTTACAACATGTGCACTTCAGTGTGAAAGGTCAATACGATTCAAGAGCTTATTACGAAAACTGAACGCTCCACGGAAATCTTTGTGAGCAGGATATCAAAACATATTGAACATATTTACATAAAAACAACACAGAAAAGTAGGTCATGGGTCAACTTAGAACTGAGTGCGTGGAACACACAGCTCTGCATCTCAGCTGCTTGTCGCATGGGGTCAGGTGTCCCATTACTTTTGTCCCTAAATGAATGGGGACTTTACACAGGGACATTATTGATACTGCATTCAGCTCTGGACTCTGAGGGGAACTTATTTTTTTCCAAACTTGATAAACTAGATCAAATGTGGATGCCCTGTAGTGGCAAACAGCTCTGTTTTTTAATATTTGAATTCATTACAGTATTGTTTAAGTCGGGAATTAGAAATATTTGAACTGCAGCTGTGAAGAAATGTTGAAGGGAACACTGCTGTTAAACATCTTTGTTTAAAACCTTTGCAAACCAAATGTTCTTGTACTACTTTTGTTCATTGCAGTTGTCAGGAACTCATTATGACCACTTTAATTAGGCCTAATAAACTCTTTAACGTAATTCTGCAACGGTGTAGTGTCACATGCTCATTCCCAAACACGCACACCACCAAACACAACTTTAGAATAAATTATTTAATTTTGCATCTAACAATGCGATTTAAAAATTTTAATTGTTGCCCAGCATTAATATATATATATATGTCTACATTTTTTGCATCTCATCATCAGAAGTCCTCAAATGTTGTTTCATATTTATGCCTAAAGGTGGACAATTCTAAAGGGTTCACAAACTTGGAAGCTTCCAAGTGAGTGTTAATCTGTACACTCGTGTGTAATGACCATTTGAATTCAACTGAAGCTGAGCTCTTTCTTTCGCATGTATGTCCAGTCAGACTGATGTATTGATTTAAAACCTTCATTCAAATAACAGATGGAATGCTGGATTACTATTTAATCCAGCCAATCCCGCAGCACGGTCAACGCTAGCAGACTCGGACCCCTGCTGCCTTGCTTTTATATGTTTTATTTTTATAATTCGTATTTTCTTTCGAGGTTGCTGAGGTCTGCCCTCAGCACGGCAGCTGCTTTAAGAGGAATGTCGTTTGATTCAGCCCAAAAATCCCACTGGCTTCCTGTAGCTTCCTTGGAGCCACACAGAACACACACACACACACACACACAGAAAAATCCTCCTTCACTCACGCACATACGGATATATACAGTCTCCCTGCACTAATAAAATCGCACAGAGACACAAAGTCCAACTTGCACACACACTCTCTTTTTCCACCCATTACACAAACGCACATTTTCTCTCCCACACGCGCACACACACGTCTTTCCATCACACACACATTAAATCACGCAACACGGTGGCCTTGGGCATAGCCGAGGAAGAATGCATCGCGTGCAGCTGGTCCACTCTTTGTTGTCTGTAATTGTTTTGAACTCTTTTTCTGATATTTCAGGGGTATTTCTGAAAGGGGGCACGAAACCGCTAGGCCATGGAGCTTTAACACAACCTTTAAACTGCCTGTTTGCCCTTAAGGCTGATACAGTACTGTGCAAGGTGCTTGCAATAATACTTTAAAACTTTAGAGGAGCAGGGAGGGTTTTTTTTACATTACTCCTAGTAGACAAACTAAACAAAAATTAAAATAAATACAAATCTGTCACTTCTGCGCCGTCTCAGTTACAGCGGAGTCTGTCGCCTGAGTACTGGGGGGTATTTAGCTCTGGGGGGGTACTTAGCATGCGCATGTGACGTATGGTTGTGGTATGAGAGGTCATTAGCTACCCAGGCAACCCAGGAAAAGGGGATCAGCACGAATGGGCTGCGAGGTGCCTAATGACAAGTCCGCCTGTTTCGTGTGTGTGAGTAATGAGTCGATTGTGGTCTGTGTCGTGTGATTGGTCGGGAGCGTGAGTGTGTGTAGTTTAAAAGCCAGTCGAACCACGGAATCTGTGCAGGATCTCTCACTCTCTGGCTGAATGGCTGGCTGGCTGGCTGGATGGATGGATGATGGATGGATGGAAGGATGGATGGATGGATGGATGGAGGTGGCAAGTTTGAAAAGAAGCGTGGAACCACAGTAAGAATTGTCGCTGTGGACAAGGTCCAAGAGAGAGAAGCAGCTCATGTCTGCATGTCAGAGTTTATGTCTGCACTATGTTTCTCTCTTCCTCCCCTTGTGCATGAACAGGCATGAACTGAGGTGAAGGGAGAGCCCTAAAGGAGCCACGGATACCGGGTCGGACCGAGGAAACATGAGAGTGACTGAGTGAGGGACAAAAGGGAAGTCCTAGCTTTTGGACAAGGATCTGTAAGATATTTTGAGTTAAGCTTCAGTGGAGAGAAGGTCCTCCACCCATTTGCCTTTGTACTGTGCGAAACTGTGCGTTCTCACTCAGCACTGGAACATGTGAATAATTCATTAAAGACCTGTTATTACTTCCCAGTCACAGTCTGTGTGCGTACTCTTCCCTCGGCAGCCATTACAAAATCACATTATTATATTACAAAATCACAAAATTACATATATATTATGTAAGGAAATGCTTGTATTGTGTGTCATATCGCCCATTTAGTTCCTCACATCCCCCTAAATATCATGAAACTTCGGAATTTAGTAAGAAACATGATATATTGATACACATGTCTGTCTTTTTGTTGCGCACAGAAATCGAAGCCATTCAGGGAGACCATGGAAAAGCCAACTGTACTCAACAAGTGAAAATCTTTGATTTAATATAATCACCACAAATACAGTAATCATTATAACGTGCTTGTTGTGTGTCATAAATGAATTAATTACAGAAAAATAATAAAAAAATTTTGTATGTTTTTGTAAGTAAGCTTTTTCAATTTATTTTCTAGTATATTTTTTCCTAGTATAAGTCAGATGTTCAAAAATGGCACACAGGTTTTTGGATGTAATTGTGTGTGCCATGACCCTGAATCAAACACTGCTTGAACTGGAAATGTTCAGTATTGCACAGCCTGAATCATGATGAGAAATAATTTTCTTATTTACTTGTTATTTGCTCTTCACAACAAATAGTGTAATAATCAAGTCCTTGTAATTCCAAGATATTTGGTTCTCATAATAATGAATATGAAGGGTTTGTTTGTCTGAAATAATCCACCATGCCTTTGTTTATAGCTGGGCTAAAATAACAGTAAAATTATTATATATTTGATTTGTTTTATTAGTCTTATGATTCACTGTAGTGGCTGCATGACTGATTTTCAGTGGTTATTGTTATTCAAAAAAGTACACTGGTTGATGCCACCGAAACCATTCCATATTAGTGAGTTAGTGGCTTTTCACCAAGTTATGTTCTTAGTGCAGTATGGTGGGTGCAAAAGTCGCAGGTACATTTACTACTATTTTGTCCAATGAAAATAGTTAAGTTGGGTAAACGTGATATTTTGAGTTTTTTGTTTGACCGCTGCACGTCCTGTCATTGCGCGTGCGCAGTCTGTTTCCGCGGCATTTTGCACGGAGTTTCCGCTCATCAACTGCATTTTAGATGCAGTACAGGTAAGCTTTGTTGTAGTTGTTTAGTGAAAATAGCTTAAATAAAATAAACAACCATTTAACGTGAAATTTTACGTTGTCTTTCGAAAAAGCTATTCTAATGAATCTGATGATGTTTTCCAACAAGCTCAAACAGCTATTTAGCGATTGTCATGGTGATGTTCCGGGCAATTCAGTTTCCCTGTTTCCCCTTAAAATACCATTTGAAATCAATACGATAGGTGGCAATGTTTCGTGAGGACCGTCCTCTTAAGGAAGCATCATGTCCGGCACCACATTGCCATCTTGTGGACTTCTTTAACATACTGTATTATAAATGTTGCCACCAGGGGGCAATGTGGCACATTGCAACCAGTTGTGCCCCAGTGCCCTCGTGTGTTAGTATCTATATTAGAGCCCTTTGAAGAATTTGTACTCTGCATGTAAGCAATTGTTTTCTGCATTTAACCCATTCACCCAACTGAAACAGTCTGTCACGTGCGCAAACAACAGATGGATTTAGCCACAATGCCACCTGGTGGGGTCTGACATATTGAAACACATTTTGTAACATTTTACAGTTCTTTAAGGCTCCACTCTAGCCTGTTATTTAACATGGCAGACTTCTTTAACGAACTGCATTATAAATGTTGCCACCAGGTGGCAACGTGGCGCCTTGCCATTAGTAGTGCCGTACTGCCCTCTTGTGGCAGTATCTATATTACAGTCCATTGAAGAAATATGTCTTTTCGTAAAACGACAGGCTTCCCTAAAGTTTTCTAATAGTTCAACGGTAGCCTGGTGGACTATAAACTGTCCCCACTAACCTCCTATTCATGGGCATTAACTAGGGAGATGTCTGTCTTTAGAGATGTCAGAGCTGCTTCCCTCTCATTATAAAGGCATTCCAGCATATGGAAGGTGCTGTCCCCCCCCCCCCCAAAAGATGCTTTTGTATCTGGGACAGTCTCTCTTTCTCTGTAGTACTTGTCTGGAAAAACGATACAATTTTTCTGGCTTTGTTATGTATGTGATTAAGTATGTATGTGATACTATTAAATTAAGTACATGTACGATTTAAATAGCGTGTCTCACAGAAAATATCAGCGCAGCGGTGAGGCTGACTGCTACTGCGTTCTTCAGTGTTGCTCTGGCTTTTAAATAATGTGTTACTATACACAGTAAAATATTGAACACTAGTCAGTTACATTTGTATACTATTCTTGCAATAAAATTTAGAAAAAGCAGCAACTCGGTTTTTTTAAATCAGAGGGTGGGAACAAAGTCCAAATCTTTTGTGGCCATTATTCAGGGGAGATATTAAAATGTGGTGGTGTTTGGAAAGGTGGGTCAACGTCATTTCCCTATATCTTCTATAATCAAGTCCTTAATCTGGGCTAAAAGTATAGGAAATAGAATGGCACTATAAACTCTATACTAAAGCTGACACCTACTTAAGCCTTTCTTGACAGCTCAGACTTACACCATGAAGGCCTCGTTTTCATTTTGATGTCATTTCACCTTAGCAAATGTTTACGGGCCGTGTTTTGGTATCTCCTCTGATATACAGTATGTATGTCACACACCTGCATATACACACCACTACTGCTGTATTTTAGGACACAGGTCTGGTCACATTAATGATTGAAATGGACATGAACCAGTACAGAATGGTCATATGAGCTCAACATCAGTCCACTCTCCCCCACCTTATTAGCTGCCTGCTCTGGTGCAGTCAGTCGTGCAGCTGCAGGAGAAAGTATCTGCTCTGGAGGTCCAGGTGCAAATGCGAGAGAAAGAGGTGCAACAAGGACAGCAGCAGTGGGTACTAGAGCTGCAACAGGCCCTCAAAGACATCCGGCAGCTCAGAGAGGAGAGCACTGCTGTACAGGAGGAGGTGAGACACACACACCCACACACACACGAACATGCTGAGCGTGGCAGACTAGAGAGGATATTACAGCTCAGAGGAGCTAACAGGCACACTGCAAAGAGAAAGAAAAGCACATCAGAGCAAACCATCAAACACTCACTCATTTAAAGAAATGGACAAAGGAAGGAATCAAACAGCTGAGTCTACTGAGCTCATTCACACTCCTCACTTCAAACAGCAAGAACAGACCAGAGCAGAAGAGTCATACTGAGCAGGAGACAGAGCCGGCTAGAGTGATCAAACAGTTGAACACGCACATGTGCAGGGACTAGAGACTAAACAGTCTTTCGGCTGGAATAATTAAACAAATATCTCCGTCTGTTATGGATCAACAGCTGTCTGCACTTTTGACTGACTTGCTTCATTGTTTCCAACATTCAAAAATATTAATATCTTAAATCGACTCTAAGATTACTCATTATGAGTAAGAAAAAGTAATTGACTTTTTTTCTAGACATATCATTAAGACTTTACTAAAGGGCAGCATTTGTAAGGCCTACATAAGCCTTTTATGGCAACTGACATAATGTGACATCCCCAGCCGGAGGCCACTAGAGGCCGCCAGTGGACTGTTTATGGAGATTTTATGCACTGGGTGTTTCCCCTGGCCAAGGACTCACAGCTGGCCAAGAATTGAATATCATCTTGTTCAGGTATTTTGGGTTTCCACTGATGTATATCCTTTTGTATATATCCATTGGTTCTCCTTCACGCTGCTCCTTGGTTTAGGTTTAGTTCACGTATATCCTTGGGTTTTTTTTGGGGCCATTGAGCCTTTCTTTGTTTTGTACCTTACTAAATAAAAAAAGCCAAGAAGTATGGAAGTCTGCATGTGTGCCTGCTGCCTGAGTGAACCTAGACCCGATGTGACAGAAGAAGCAACCAAAACCAAAGACACAGCGGACTTTGTCACGCGTCTGTGGGAACCCGTGGCCAACTGGATGAGTGAGATGTGCTGGCCCTGGCAGAGGGAGGAACCGACTGGAGCGAGTCGGTACAGCCCCCAGGAGTTTCTGGAGTCAACATGGTGGCTACCGCAGCATCTCATAAGGAGACAGAGACCCAAAGGCGGAGCCCTCCGCCCACTGCTTCCACATGAGAGGTCAAGAGAATCCTCCAGGAGCTAAAGGGGTAGTTGGATCGGTTCATGGAGCAGATCGCACGCCTTACTTTCCCCTGCCACTCGCAAAACACACCCACGCTACAAGCTCCAGCCCTGAGTCAAACCACCACGCTCCCAAGCCCTGAAGCTCTGCCCCAAGTCAGACAGCCGCGCCAGAGGTTGCAGTGAGGCTTGTGTGGAAGGCACTGTCTCTGAAGTTCCTGAGTTCCCCAAGCCTCCTGTCACTGAGGCCAGCATGCCACAGGCTCCAGCCTGCAGAACACCAGAGTCTCCAGACTGCACTGCAGCACATCAGAGTCTCCAGTTCCTGAGGCCCTGGCTCTCGCTGTGGCTCCTTGTCTTGTTCCTGAGGCCCCAACTCCCGACATGGTTCCTTGTCTTGTTCCAGAGGCCGTGGCTCCTTGTCCTGCTCCTGAGGTCCCGGCTCCCACCAAGCCTCCTGCTCCTGAGCCCCCGGCTCCCGCCGTGGCTCTTGTCCCTGCTCCTGAGGCCCCAGCTCCTGCCATGGCTCCTGCTTCAACTCCTGCCACCTCGGGGTTACCACCACCTTCCCTGCTGCCTCCGAGGCAGGGTCCTGGACCCCCTGACACTCCGGAGATGCGTCCTTTGGGGGAGGAGTGCCTGTAGAGCCCTGGGACATTACCCAAGTACGTTTTGGGGGGTGCTATAAGGCCTCCATCTCAGAGGAGACTCCCGAGTAATGGAAGACTGAGGGGGCGTGCCCTGGACAGTGCGGGAGGTGCCCTCGAGTGGAGCCAGGCCCCAGACCCAAAGGTTCTCAGAGGGGCTTTTGTTTTTGCCACCTCCTACCCACCTCCACCCCACCTCCATTTTTTTGTTCTGGGCCTGGTGGCCCGTTTTGGGTGCCCCAGGGTGGCGCTGTTGGGGAGTATGGTGGCATTCCCAGCCGACGGCCACTAGAGGCCGCCAGTGGATTGTTTATGGAGATGTATATAATGCATTGGGTGTTCCCCTGGCCAAGGACTCACGGCTGGCAGGGATTGAATATCAGGTGTTTCCCCTGACGTATAAATAGAGAGCTGTATATTCACTCCTTTGTTGGTTCTCCCTCACGCTACTCCTGGGTTTAGGTTTAGTTCACGTTCATCCGTTGTGTTTTTGAGCCATTGAGCCTCTCTTTGTTTTGTACCTTACAAAATAAAGAAAGCCAAGAAGTATGGAAGTCTGCATGTGTGCCTGCTGCATTAGCATTATTTAACTAAAAGTCATGATAACTTCTAGCTTTTGTTTGTTGTTGTTTGGTTGTATGATTTAACTATTTTGAAGATATTATTCCAACAAGAATCAGTTGTAAAGTAAATGCTTTAGTCAAGAAGTGAACGTTAGCCATGCGTGAGAGGGTGAGCTGAATCATTCTGTCACACAAAACCAGAGAGCGAGAACAGCAGACAGCTGAGAGACTGTCGTGACTCTAACCACAGACTGGCCCCTGGAGAAATAGGCATGCGTGTCAACAGAGGAGTGCCTCTTATAGCTCTCGCTCTCTGACTCTCTCTCTCTCTCTCTTACACACACACACACACACACACACATACAGCAGCCCCAGTAACTATGCAGGTTACTCCATGCTTAAAAACACTTAATCTCCGTTTCACCCATGTTTCCTCCCAATTGTCCTTTGGCCCCATACAAACCACCTAAGATCTGATTGTACCATTAAACCAGAGCCGTTGTCACAGCTCAGCCAGTGGCTGGTAGGGGCCACTGTTTTGATTTAATTTGGGGGCTTTTATTTTGATATTCATGTATGGTTTGTTTCTTGTATCTTGGTTTCAGGTGTCTCGTGTTTAGTTACATTGATTATGTTCTGTGATTGGTTTTCTGTCTGTGTCTGTGTGTATTTAAGTTCAGTCCATGTGGACCATGGGCATCGGTCCATCGCCTCACAAATCTCGTTTCTAGTCGTGTCTGTAGCGGCCTTGAGCCAGGTTTCGTTTCGTTATGTTTGTAAATGAAGAGAGCACCATCATGGATATCTGCCTGCCTCGTGGCCGGTCTTCCCAGGGGTAAATCACGGCAGGGGGTTCACCCCCGCTATCGTGACAGCCGTTATCTAGCTATCTCTATCTAGGTGACGGGTGAGACGTGGGCTCATAGTGCCAGTATACCCTGCTAATGTCTATATTTTGAAGTTGTGAAGCTGAAAAATAAACAAGGCCTGCTTGAAGATCAGGGTGTGTTCATCTTCTCTCTCTTATGCTCACCACATTATGCTTCGTCATAGTTTTCGTCATATGACCAGCGTTTACGTTACACCTCGTCTTGTTTTTGTCACGTAATAAATGTTCAATGATACTTAGTCATACTTTTCGCATACAAGGCAGAGGTGAGAGCCCTGACATCATGGTGCAGCGACAACAACCTGCTGCTCAACATCAGCTAAACCAGGGAGGCCACGCCCTCATCCACATCCAGGGAGCAGAGGTGGAGAGAGTCAGCTGCTTCAGATTCCTAGGCATCAACATCAGCGAGGATCTGAGCTGGTCGCACCACGTCGGTGTGATCACAAAAGCAGCAAGACAGCGGCTCTTCTTTCTACGGCGCCTGAGAAGGTTCGGCATGGACTCCAGAATACTCACCAACTTCTACCGCTGCACCATCGAGAGCATTCTGTCTGGCTGTATCACCACCTGGTATGGCAGCTGTACCGCTCTGGACCGCAAAGCTCTGCAGAGGGTGGTCAGATCAGCACAGCGCACCAGGACTGAACTGCAGACGTCCAGGACCTGTACAGCCAGCGCTTTAGGAGGAAAACCCAGCAGATCCTCTCTGATCCCAGCCACCCCCGCCACAGACTTTTCCCACTCCTGCCATCAGGCCGGCAGCATATTTTGTTTTGGTTTGAAATGACAGGTAAAAATAGATTGCCAGTGATTGCGTTCAAGAGCAGATGGATGGTCCAGTAACACAGTCTCAGTGAATAAAAGCTCATGTAGGCGTCCTGGGCCTGGAGCATCAGACATTGTGTAGGTGTGGGAGAGAGAGAGAGAGACAGGCACACAGATAAAGGGGAGATATGTTCCTGTCCTGACACCGCGGAGGCGGCCCCTGTTCTCTGGCTGAACGAGGGAGGAGGGAACAGAGGATTGCACAGCAGGACAGATGCAGGAAAAGAGTGAGGGACTGAGATAAGGAGACATGGGAGGAGAGAGAGCGAGCAGGTGGCGTTTCGGTTATTTATCTTGTTTAAGATTAATCCGTTTGTTAAGGTTTTCTGTTGCTTTTTCTAATTTTCTTTGGCAAAGATGTAATCTTCAGTGTGCATGCCAACCTATGTCTTTTCTTTGTCTAATCAGAAATAAACATTCTTTTTATTTGGAAACTATTGAACTTGTTTCTCCTAAATAAGGAACGAAAGAAAAAATACTTTTCTTCTTTTATTGGGGTCCCAGTTCTCAGAGAACTTTATAGACTTTTCAGAAATTCTGTCTGGGCTCATTTATAAGACACCATGTTTTCTTTTGGACCGTACATTCGTTTCAAGATCTGATTATTTGTGACAAATGAAGATCAAATCAGCGAAAGAAAAGAAGGAGCCTTTTAAGATCTTAAGGGAAAGAGAGAGAGTAAAAGGCAGGTGGAGAGAGTAAAAAAGGAACAGGGCGAGAGAGAGAGAAACTGAGAAAGGGAGGAAGAGAAAGTGAAAGAGGAAACAGAAGGTAAGGGAGAAAGAGAGAGAGGCAAGGGGGAGAGAGAGAGAGACAGACACTGAGAAAGATGGAGAGACAGACAAAAAGAAAAATAGGAGTGAGAGAAATGGGGAGATAGTGAAAAATATGGATGAGAGAGAGAAAAATGGAAAAGTGGGTGAAGACAGAAGAGGGTGGAAAAGGAAAAGAGGGATGATGTGAGAGAGTGAAAAGGGAAAATATGGACGAGAAAGGGGAGAGTGAAAAAGGAGAAGAGGAAAGGAGAGAGAGAAAACGAAAAGTAGGGGGAGAGACGGAGAAAGAGATGGGGAGAGAGCATCGGACTTGGGGATAAAGAACAGAAAGTCGTGATCTGAACGCCATAGCAAACACATACAGTGAGAGAGAAAAAGGTCAGAGAAAGAGAGAAAGAGACAGTGAAAGAGGAAAAGGAGAGAGAGAGAAAAAGAGCAAAAGATTGTTTTTTAAATGAAAACATGTATCGAGTCATAGCTTAGTGGGCCAGATGCTCCAGCAGGCTAAATCGGTGGTTCCCTAGGATCTAAGGAAGGGTAGTTGAAAGCGGAGTTCTTCAACACCGTTCTTCTTTCTGCTGCTCCCAATAAAGGGGTCACCACAGAAGAGCAACCATTTCCATTTCCTTCTATCCTCTGTATCTTCCTCTCATACACCAACTGCCTGCAGGCCCTTTAACATCCATCTGCCACATGTCCAGACCAATGCAGTCTCAGCTCTCTCCCTCAAAAAGTCCATCTAGATCTGTCCCACTACTACACACATGCCTGGTCATGTCCATCTTAGTCACTCCAAATGCAAATCGTAACACTTTCAGCTCAGAGGGTGTTAACTCTGAAGAACCAAGGTTGTACAAAAACTGCATACAATCTGAGACGTAACAGAGCGGACAGCATCATCACACACAGAACAGGATTCTTCAACAGCTTCTTCCCCGCCGCAGTCAGACTGATGGCAAAACAAAAACACTGGACACTTAAAAATAACACCACACTACCTCACCTCACTACACACTACCTCACCTCACTACACACTACCTCACCTCACTACACACTACCTCACCTCACTACACACTACCTCAC
>JBBPDE010199943.1:9426-25055 GCA_037974605.1 Nannopetersius ansorgii
AGCCGATACTCTGGGCAGCGAGTGTTTTAGGAGCCGATACTCTGGGCAGCGAGTGTTTTAGGAGCCGATACTCTGGGTGGTGAGCATTGTAGGAGGCGAAACTCTGGGCAGCGAGTGTTTTAGGAGGCGATACCCTGGGCAGCGAGTGTTTTAGGAGGCGATACCCTGGGCAGAGAGTGTTTTAGGAGCCGATACGTTGGGCATTGAGTGTTTTAGACTGCACTTCTGTGCTCAGTGGATTAAGCTGGTAACCTCTCAGTGGCAATTAATGGCACCGCTGTGCTAATGGCCTGCCATCGGTCATTCAGCCCCTTCAGGGAGTCTCTAGCAGAGACACGATGGCCCTACCAATAACACAGTGGGTGCGGATGAGGGGAAAACAGAACAGACAAGGAGGAATTTGGTCCACAGAGTCATTAACATTAGTGTTATCGCTGTTCGTTTCAGTGGCTTTAGCTCAGTGATGCATGTTGCCATAAAATGTGAGGATTTTTGCAGCAGAATTTGAGAAGAATGTTCACACTAAAAAGTGGCTGGGTTCAGACCCTGCACCCTGATTGATTGAATCGATTGATCTATCAATCTATCTATTAATACATACTGACCTCTATTGATCGCTACATAATATCTATCAATCGATACATACTATCTATCCATCGATACATAGTATGTTTATAAAGTTTCTATATTCATAGTGGAGTGTTTATCTGAGACGTTGAACTGAATCTGAATTGAATCACTTTTCTTTGGGGACTATTTTGCATACTTTTTATCAATCCACAATGAATGGGTTTGGTTTTAGGATCAAAAAACCTTCTCAAAACGTATTTTTTTCTCATTACAACCATACAAATTTAATGGTGTAACTTTCTGTGGCGGGGTTCTCATCCCATAACAACTGGAGATCTGCAAACTTTAGCTGGTCCCCACCTGCTCCAATCATTGTTATCTGACCTGAAAAGCCCTTCTTGGTCTCCTTGGTGATGATGGCTTTATATGCAGATGTTTGGCCTCGTCCATGACAGAGTTTCAGCATCAGTCTTTTGCTCCCCCAATGGTGTTTGTGTGTGTGTGTGGTATGTTTTCTTCTGTGATGTGGTTGCATCACTAAGCTTGAGGCCTTCAGTGGCTGTGAAAGATGGACTTTCTGGTCAGTTCTGTCCTGCAATATCAGCCAATCGGTTACACTTTCTGTAGAACTGTACCAAGACCAGAGAATGTTTACTACCATGAAGTGTCCTCAAGGTTAGATCAACAGGCAGAAATTGCATAATAACATGTTTAAAATGTAAACAAAGCGAACCAGAGTTATAACTTTTCACTGTGCAGTCAGATGTCAGATGGAGTAAGTGAGGGGGTAGAGTATAGATGGAGAGAAGGAGAGTAAAAGAGAAAGGCTAGAGAGAGGGAGGTAGACCAAATGTTAAGAAAGGAATGAAAAACAGAGAAAGAAAAGGAAAAGGGTGAAAGAAAAAGGGGAGGGAGAGAAAGACAGAAGATGGAAGGGAAAAGGTAGTGAGTGAGAGGGGGAACAAAAAGGAGAGAGAAATAGAGGAAGACTGAAGGGTAAAGAAGGAGAGGGAAAAAAAGAGAAAACCAAGGGAGCGAGCAAGACAAGTGAAAAAAGTGAGCAGGAGAGAAAAAAGAACGGTGTGGGAAGGAGAGAAGAAGTGATTTAGGGAGAAAGACAGACACAGAGAAACGGGAGAGGGAGTAATATAGAGAAAGACAGAGGCAGACAGAGAGAAAGAGAGAAAAGGAAAAACATTGTAAAAAAACATAACCAAAACTGAATAAAGAATTGAACTCCAGGCTCAAGGCAGGGTCTTGGCTGATGGAACTGTTTAAGGATTGAGTTTTTTTTTTCTACAGTGGTAAATAACCAGGTCACCATCACACCGGAAACTCATCATTCATCACTGAAACATTCTGGAGGGAAAAAAGATTTAATTCAGCACTTCAACGAAAGGGCTGCTCGTGTCTCCCGGCCCTCAGAACAGCCTCCTGCGCCGTAATTGAACAAATTAGCCAGGAACAGCTGTTACCTGTTAAAATGACCCGCTTCCATTTTACTGCCACGGACAAAAGGTCCGGCAGCATCTGCGCCCGCAGCTGTCGGGCGTTCCGAGCACCGCGTTCCATGCATCATGACAAACGCAATTACCTGCACATCTCTTTTTATTACGGAGTGGCTTCCTCGCCGCTCTCGCCTTTGGCAAAGTCGTTTAGACTCGTAAAAGCATAAGGTTACCTTCCCTGATGAGGCCAAACGTCACCATGGAGGCGATCAGGCCAGCGCCATCCTTGACTCATCGGTTTCTCACAGGTCTACTCATTTCTGTGTTTTATTTGCTCGTTCCACACTGAAATTCAACAATCCAAGTTCTGTGGTTGCTCTTTAGTTTTCATTACTACATAATCTGACGTCTTTCTTTAATTTAAAATACATGGACTTAACTTTTAAATCACTTTTAGGTCTTCCTTGTAAACTCAAGCCAAAACAGCAATAATATTCTGTGGTTAATCCCTAAGTGGGGAAGTGTTTTTAACACTTATATACTTTGCTGCTTATGTTTTTTTTTGCTGTTCCACAATAAAATTGACTTTGTATTCCCTCTGGTTGTGCCGGCTGACTGCAGAGCTGCAGTTTCGATACAGACATGAACTTCTGATGTCTCCTTTATGCTGTAAATGTATCTATTTGTATCTATTTACAGCTCTGCAGGGTCATTTGCTGGTGTTGCTTTGATGCATGTCCGATGGTTCAGTTGATGTGTATAATGCAAAGATTTGTTTTACAGTGTCAAACAGAGAGTGTGGGTTTCTTGGTTGTGTGTATTGTGCTCTTGAGTGTTAGTGCATCAGCTGTCCATTACTGATGGACTGTCAGGTATAAATAAAGGTATAAATATAAAACTCTGAGTGTAAAGATGATGACGTATCTCTATTGCTCAGAATGTTAAATGTTGAATGATCCAGAGACACTTTAATGGAACGTA
The DNA here is from genome assembly GCA_037974605.1 of Nannopetersius ansorgii. Lineage (NCBI taxonomy): Eukaryota > Metazoa > Chordata > Actinopteri > Characiformes > Alestidae > Nannopetersius > Nannopetersius ansorgii. Next base: position 12,426 of record JBBPDE010199943.1, read on the forward strand.
ATCTTGCTGATGGGTTAATGAGGCAACATAGTTCCCAGAACACAAAAACAACACACATGAAGATGATAGTTTTGTAGTGATTTATTACATTTTTCACCCACTTCATCGGTATTGTCTTTCCTTAAACGGCCCCAAGTCTCCCCAGAACAGAGCCTAACTGTGTCCAGCGAGTAAGTGGACATGTTTCGTTAAGCACTGGTCTGTGCCAAATTGATAGAAAAGGGGAGAAAAGGAGATGAAAAGAGAACCAGAAGAACATCTAAAGGTGAAGAAGAAGGTCATTCACATGAAGATGCCGATGGAAAGGTCCAATAGAGAGATGAGGAGATTCATGAGGTTCTGTCAGTGAAGGACGATGGTTGAATCTACAAAAAAGATGATGGAGATAAAAGAGGACTTGAAGAAGAACACTGGAAGGTGAAGAAGAAGGTTGTTTCCACAAAGATAGAACCTCCAACTGGAGAGATGAGGAGATTTGTGAGCCTCTGTCTGTGATGGCCCGTGCTCGAGTCGACAGAAAAGGAGATAAAGAGATCAAAAAGACTGGAAGAGGAGCATGTGAAGGTGAAGAAGGTTGTATGAATGAAGTCGCCCTGAAAATGTATATCTAGAGACAGGAATGTTCTGGGCTGTCTGTGGGTGCAACAGTGCAACAGTGAGAGACTATTTACGACCAAATTAAGAACCGTAGTCTTGCCCCACCTCCTGCATGCTTTATACAGACTCCACCCCATCGCCTAATCTGGAGGATTTCCAGCAGTGAGACATGGACAATCTCCTGCTGCTACAGATGTTTAAGGTTGACTCTGGAAATCAAGCTTGGACACTTTGGTTGATTTTTACACATTTCATTCAGTGACCTAAGTGTCAATTAGTGCACATCGTCTTCAGAGACACGTCTGCAAGTTAAAAAAAACAGTTAATTTGTTGAATGATGGATAATATGTGGTCTGTGCACAAGTTCCAGGACATAATCAGAAAATAAACACAAATGCGGCAGAAAAAAACAAAGATCTATGACTTTACAGAGAATGATTTCTTTACAGCGAAAGGAACTGAACGTCATCAACACAAATACAGGCGTTTCATTCGTTCAGTCCAACAGTGAAGCTCCAGATAAACTGTATAAAGAGAAAGAAAGACAGGGGAAGGACGGATTGAGAGAAGAGGAGAAAGAGATAAGAGAAAAAGAGAAGGGAGAGAGAGGGGTAGAGAAGTAGAGAAAGGGCTGTCGTCTGGGGGGTTAGCGTCGACTCCGCATCATAAACAAAACAGCAGAGACGCATCTCTGTTTATTTTATTGCCCAAATCTGCAGACACCACAGAGCACATACACACACACACACACACACAAATACACACACTTACCCTCTGTGTGAACCTGAGAGAGAGGGAGGGAGAGAGAAAGGGTAGAGAAGTAAAGAGAGAGAATGTGATGAGAATGGGAGAAGGTAGAGAGGGAGAGCGTCTGAGAAAGAAAAACAGAGGAAGAGAAAAGGGCCAGAAAAAGGGAGTGGGAGGAGAAGGACAGTAAGAGGAGGTGATAAAGAGAGAGGGAGAGTAAAAGAGAGAAAGAAGGAGACAGAAAGAAAGAAGAGGAAGGAAGAGAGAGAGAAATAAAGTGACAAAGCAGTGGTCAGGTTGCCCCAGTGCAGATCAGTTCTGGTCCTCCACCATCCGTTTACATGTTTAATGTCTTGAGGAACAGTTCTCCAGGCTTCCCGAAGGACTTTCAAACACTCTCATTTTCACTCTAGTCCCTCAACCTGACGCGTTTTAGTAGAATTTTAGTGTTTGTTAAGACAAACATCTTTGTGTCAATCATTCAAACATAGCAAAGCACATCTAACTTAACCTGAACCAGTGAAGGAACAGGTGCAGATGATCCCAGATCAGGCCAGTGATCAGTATACTGGTGGTGCTGAATGCTGAGTGGTAAAATGGGGGGGTTTAATGATTACATAGGACAATATTGATACTAAACAACACATACAAATAATTTCATACACACTGAGTGTATTTAGCCTGTCAGCATCAGAGAGGCAGAAGAACCGAACGCCCACAGTGAGAGAAGGTTCTCGAGGGGATGTGTAACAGTACTGTAAGTCCAGAAGAGCAGGCAGCAGCAGTGGGCAGCATGGGGCTTTATTTCATCTGCCAAGGCTGAAATCTAATTGTACCGCCTCCCCTCCGCCCGCTTTTCCACTTACAGCTGAGTTTGGGCTCTAAGTGATCTAATCTGGTTCCGTCAGCAGAACCCGGACTGGACGTTTCTGCAGAGACTCTGTAAACACTAAAGTCATTACTGGAATAACTGTGGGAGGCCTTTCTGCACCGCGGTGTCACACAAATCACCATTCTTTAGACTAATGCAATTATGCTACTTATCTTCTAACGTTGAATTATTTTTATCATTATGCTTATTGTTATTATTTACTTTCATGTCACTCACAATTGAATCATAGTGTAAGCAGGTTTGAGTCAGTTCTAAATGTGTAGTGGTGTAATGATGGATTAATGATTGATTGGGGTGGGGTTGATTGGATATCTAAGGGAGCAAGGGTAGAAGTGGGCTGGACAAGCTAGGAAGAGGTAAGATGAAGGGCAGATGAGTAAAGGTGGAGCCTGAAGAGGAGAAGGAGTAGGAGGGAGAAGAGATGGGGTGGACTAAAGATGGGGGGTTGGGGTGAAGTTGATTGGATATTTAACAGGGAGAGGAGGAGTTCACTAAAAAGGTAAGATGTAAGAATGAAGGGGAGGTGCTATGGTAGAGAGTGAGGGGCATCACACAAACAGCTGTAATGGTTGCTGTAATGGTATTACAGTGCTGTAGGGCTGTAATAATTGATTATGTAATACTGTAATGATTGAATGAATAAGGGTGTGATGATTTTGTAGTGCTGTGATGACTGTAGTGCTGTGATGATTGTAGTGCTGTGATGATTGATTATATAGTGTTTAAATGATTGATTGCATAATGGTGTGATGATTATGCAGTGATTATATATTGGTGTAATGACTGATTACACAGTGGTGTAATGATTGATTACACATTGGTATAATGATTGATTATATAGTGGTGTAATGATTGATTACACAGTGGTGTGATGATTGATTACATAGTGGTGTAATGATTGATTATATAGTGGTGTAATGATTAATTACACATTGGTGTGATGATTGATTGCGTAATGGTGTAATGATTGATTATATAGTGGTGTAATGATTGATTACTCATTAGTGTAATGATTGATTACACATTGGTATAATGATTGATTATATAGTGGTGTAATGATTGATTACTCATTAGTGTAATGATTGATTACACATTGGTATAATGATTGATTATATAGTGGTGTAATGATTGATTACACATTGGTGTGATGATTGATTACACATTGGTGTAATGATTGATTACATAGTGGTGTAATGATTGATTACTCATTGGTGTAATGACTGATTACACAGTGGTGTAATGATTGATTACACATTGGTGTGATGATTGATTACACATTGGTGTGATGATTGATTACACATTGGTGTAATGATTGATTACATAGTGGTGTAATGATTGATTACTCATTGGTGTAATGACTGATTACACAGTGGTGTAATGATTGATTACACATTGGTGTGATGATTGATTACACATTGGTGTAATGATTGATTACACATTGGTGTGATGATTGATTACACATTGGTATAATGATTGATTATATAGTGGTGTAATGATTGATTACACATTGGTGTAATGATTGATTATATAGTGGTGTAATGATTGATTACACATTGGTGTGATGATTGATTATATAGTGGTGTAATGATTGATTACACATTGGTGTGATGATTGATTACACATTGGTGTAATGATTGATTATATAGTGGTGTGATGATTACACAGTGGTGTGATGATTGATTATATAGTGGTGTAATGAATATGTTGTGGTGTGATGAATGATTATGTAGCGGTGTATTGATTATGGGTATGTTATGTAATAATTGTGAGTACACTGCTGTATTTATTATGCGTACATGGTGGTGTACTCGTTTTGATTGTGTAGTGGTGTATCGATTATGTGTATATGGTGCTGTGTTGATTTTGATTATATAGTTCTGTATTATTATGATTACACAGTGCTGTTTTGATTATGGTTTTGCAGTGGTGTATTGATCATGTATTGGTGTATTGATTATATAGTGCTGTATTTATTATGATACGTAGTGCTGTTTTGATTACGATTATATAGAGCTGTGTTGATTACGAGTACATGGTGCTCTAATGAAAAGGCTTAAACAGTTTCCTCCTCTAAGAAGTTCTGCAGTTAATTTAAACTCACTCATTAAACAAAAAATGATATGTTACTCTCTTTCTTTTTCAGTTTTTCTTCCATCTCACGTTTTTTCCCTCAGAACAAGTGGTGTAATGACACAACTATATCGCTGTAGGCTTTTCTTTTCTTCTTTATGAACTCCTGCAGTTTATCGTGGAGAAGTGAAAGCTTTACTCTGAACTGGACACTCATTAGTCCAGCACTTCTCCACTGTTTTCACTCAATCACTTCATTTAAATGGACTTTTTCTCCTTTTGTGCTGTTATAATGGCCAGCTAACCACAGAGCCGACACCAGATTGTTACAGACTCCACGTTCAAACCATTTGTCTGCTACCTTTAAAGTTTTGGAACGTCTGGCTCTTCTAAATGTCAAGTTTGTAAGCATGTTGCCCAGTTTTTCTCACCAAATAGGTTGTGTTTGGTTCCCCAGGTTTGCATTGGTCACGCAATGCCACCAACAGTAATGATAGTGGCAGTGTATGACAGTGAGTATGAATATACACTAGTAATAATGTGTAATATAGTAATGGTGTGTATGCGTGTATACTAGTAATAGTATATAATATAGTGTACAACATTACATTACGTTACATTCATCTGGAAGATGCTTTTATGCAAAGTGACTTACAATATGAGGAAACATTCAAGTTTCAGGACCATGTTAGAACCAGAGGAGAGTTCTAGGTGCTAAAATCTTCATGTAGGGGTAGTGCATTAGGAGAGCAGATGCTCTTTAAACACATTAGTCTTTTTTGAAGCTAGAGAGGGCTTCTGCTGCTTTTGTCGGCTTAGGCAGCTCATTCCATCAGTGGGGAACCACAGAAGAGAAGAGTCCAGACATGCCTTGTCTGTAGGGATGGCAGAGCCAGACGACCCAAATGTCACTCTGTAGGCAAGAGTTAGTAACTTGAACTTAATACAGGCAGCCATGGGTAGCCATTGTAGATCAACCAGCAGTGGGGTGATATGATCTTTAAGACTGGTTGAAGACCAGACGAACTGCTGCTTTCTGAACCAGCTATAAGGGTCCTATAAGGGCAGACCCTCTAGGAGGGCATTGTAGAAATCAAGGCGAGAGATTGAGGCCAGAAGTAGGTATGGCACAATGATGTGACAGTGTGTACTACTAATAGTGTATAATAATATTCAGCAGTAGAGTGTATAACTGTATGAGTGTAAAATAGTAATAACGTAAAACGTTGTGTATACTCTTAGGAGTGTATACTCATAAGTCTAATGTGTCCATTTGTCATACCTGAACACACCACAGCACAACCCATAGTGTAAAAAATTGTTCTCTGCAGAGGGCAGCCAGGAACACAGCATCCAGGGAGCAGTGTGTGGGGATGATACCTTGCTCAAGGATACCTCAGTTGTACCACTGGCTGCTCTGGGATTCGAACACACAACCTTCCGATTGCAGAAGCAGGTCCCAAACCACCAGGCCACCAGCTACACTAATAGTGTATAATAATGTACAATAGTGTGCATTACAGTGTATAACCAAGTATGTCTGTACAATAGTATAAGCGTAGTGAAAGTGATCATTCGTGAACACACCACAGCGTGAACAGCCCGAAATTCAACCTCTGCATTTAACCCATTCACTAAATGAAGCAGGGGGCAGCCAGGAACACAGCGCCCAGGGAGCAGTGTGTGGGGACGGTACCTTGCTCAGGATCCCTCAGCTGTGCTTGCTGGTCTGGGGAATTGAACCTGGACTTTCTGATCGCAGGGCAAATGCCCTAACCACTAGGCCACCAGCTGCACCAAAGCTCTGTTCCCTGACTGGGAAGTGAATCCGGGCCGCGGAAGTGAAAGCGCTAAATCCTAACCACTAGACCACCAGGTCCACATACTGTGTAACAGTATGTATTAAAGGGTATAGCTGTGTAACAGTGTGTGTGTGTGTGTGTGTGTGTGTGTGTGTGTGTGTGTGTGTTTGTACAATAGTAATACTACATACTTTTGCATAACAGTGTGTGGGTTTATGTTAATAAGTGTATAATAGTGTTTAACTGTATTAGTGTAGTAGTGTAGACTAGTACACTACAGTAATATAACAGTTTGTATGAAAAAATACAAGTAATAGTGAATAATAGTGTAAGCAAAGTGACCATTTTGTCAAACCTAAACACACCACAGCACACAGTTTGAAATTCTTGCTCTGTATTTAACCCATTCACCAAGTGAAGCAGTGGGCAGCATGGAACACACTGCTCAGAAAGCAATGTGAGGAGATGAAACCTTGTTAAAGGGTACTTCAGAATTGCTAGAAGCAGCCCTGGGATTCAAACCCAGATAAACCTGTGGAGGTATTTCTTTTTCTTGCATAACTACAATGTCATAAATGTCCCCAGACTTTCGTTGTGAAAACTGTGTAAAACATTTTCCACGTCTTATTGCTCCTTGCTGTTCTTTCCCCTCTCGCTGCTCATCTGAAGTAATGCACTGTGTCGACTTGTGTGTGTGTGTGTGTGTGTGTGTGTGTGTGTGTGTGTTATGTGCTAAAACATATGACTCAAGCTCGGCATGCTATAATATTTGTGTGTGCGTGCGTGTGTGTGTGTGTGTGTGTGTGTCAATAGCCCTCGTTTTGTGCCACTCGGCACCGTACTGGGCTAAAACTGATGGATTTCCTCCATGGTGCTGTGCAGTAATGAGGCTTCCTCTCTCTCTCTCTCTCTCTCTCTGCATGCTCGGCCCCTGCCAGCCCTGATGGATGAGCGGAGGCTCCAGCAGTGTGATGGGAACGCGGGGCTGATAGAGTTGATCAGCGGGACGGAGACATAATGAAGTAAATTCACTCTGCATTCGAACCCTGAGGCCTCTCCCTCTCCTCCAATGCCCATCCCGCTGTCTGACGCTTCCTCTCTTTTTCCTCTGGGTGGGAGAGAAACGATGAGAATGATGCTTATCATGTTTTCTAGCAGAAACATTCTCTAGTTAGAACCTCATCGCTAAAACAAGGATGGGTTCTGTGGTTCCCTTCCTCCAGTTTTTCATCAGCGCTGAATTTGGACTATTTATTCTAATGGATTTCAGGGACAGTTATTTTTGCCTAAAATTAAGGACAGAAAAGTTTATTTCAAATAAAGCCAAACCAAATTCCCATGTCTTTTTACTTATAGGATTTCCTTGTTAACTAAAGGAACGATAATATTTTGTGAAGTGTTTTTGTTTTTCAACACTTCTACTCATTTGAAAATCTGTTATTTTGTGTTGCGAATTGTTCTTGCCTGGCATGAATGCAAGCGTACAGAGCAGCAGTTTCAGGATAAATACTCATTAAAGACAATTTATGAAGGTGTGTATCCAAAACAACACATTGGCAGGGTTGTTAGCTGGTTGTTTCCCCATAGCTTCAGAGAGTGTCTGTGTGGGACGAAAGGAAAGAGAGGAAGAAGCACTGGAAGGGCCACAGTCCAGTGGTGGAATGGACGTGGGAATTCTGGGCTTACTTGAACGAGTGGAGCAATCAATCACACTTCTGGTCCCAACTGTTACACAGGTGCTGGCTGAAGTTCTTGTTCTCTCTTCTAAGTGCTCCAGAAGATGTGAGCCATGCTTCTTGATGAATGGGGCAGTGGTGAACCTGTAATTCAGAGGGGTGAAGCCACCACTGAAGCTGCTCACCTCAAGAGCCTAGAACACCAGTAGCAAGTCGTTGGAGCTACAGTTCAGTACTGGTGAAAGATCATTGTGGCATGACTTCCACCATAGATACACATTCTAGGAGTTGACTTTACAAACATCTGAACCTTCACACTGTCTTCATGTGACAGATGTGCTTCTCCAGTTTCAGTAAGTTGATCTAGATGTTTGCTGATGTAACCTGTAAGGGAGCTTCTTGAGAAAAGACTGGAGCATGGACATAGACCATAAGGCATAACTAAATTTGTAGAGCCCCAATATTTTCCACTGAGGACTCTCCTGAGTGAAAATGAGGCTGTATGCAAGTTCTTTGTGGTGTAGATCTTCCTCCAATGAGTTACTCCAATGTAAGTTGGAGCAAATACAGGATAACTGTTTTATACTCACCGAATCCTTGAAAGTCCAATCCCTATTATCTTGTATGCAAAGTCGAAGCCAGCTGAAGCTGCAAATGTTGGGAGGTCAGTAAGCCCTGTCCTCAGGGACTCACTGATGTATTCCTGAACAGGACTTAAGACTGCACCATGAGGAGCTCAGCAGCTTTGGTCTTGAATTGACTTGAGCATAAATTGCCAAGGGACACTGACAATCTCCCAGATTGTAAAATTAGTATAAGGGGTTTATTCATGCCAACAAACTGGACTTAGAAGATGTCCTTGGATGAAGAACATGCAAATGACATGAATGCAAGGCTTAGAAACTGATTTAACTTGTGTGGTGGGATTGAGCCTAAACTTCATACACTCAACATACCAAGGCTAATCTGCTAAGTCTGGTGAATGAGGAACATATTTTGGCTGAACTGTTGGTTTAATTCTGCTGAAGACAACAAAACATAAACAGCATTTTAACACGGGTGTTCACTGAACATCAAGCTGTACAGCCTTAAGTGTTTCAGGAAGCAGATCAGTTATGAAATACATATGTAACTTCCATTAAAAAGGTGCTTGAATGTTCAGTGGCACTAAACAACACATTTAGGCCTAGCCCACATGTACAAGAGCGCGCCAAACCAATGCTGACAAAACCAGTGAGGCTGGCACTTGTTTTAATTCCTTAATTTATCCTTATGATATTTTTGTTTATTATTATTTTTTTTTGATCTAACACTCAAAAAGTGAAATCTTTGCATTCAAAAATTATTAATTAAAAAAACAAGCAAAAAACTTTTTGGCATTTTCGGAGTGTTATATAAATCCGACAAAAATCTGCCAGATCTGTTTTTCTCCTGAAAGCTCATGTCTGACTGAGGACCAGTTTTATGTCTCTATATGGGCATCTCTGCAAGCTTGTTTCTAACAAGATGTCTCATTAGCGTGACGAGATGCAGGAAATCGCTGGCACTTTACAGCTTTACCTTTGGACGACTGGACAGTTTCCTTTTTGATTCCAGGATCTTACTGCAGATCCCGCCTGGCATCTTCTCACAACAGAGCGAGAATATTTCACGCTTTTCAGTTTTGTTCCAGGCTGAACATTCTGTCACAAGTAAACCTCATATCTCTGAGACAGTTTCTCCACTGGAGCAGGAGAAACTTCACTTTAATGTACATTAATGTATCGTAGAAGACCATGACTGCTTTTCCAAACAACAGCTGTTCCATTCATCAAGAAATGGCCATGCTGTGTGAAGGGCAGCTGAAATTTTTAAACAAACAAGTAACAAAATATTTTTTAAAAAGTGACACATTCTTAAAATGAGTCTTGGTTCTTCTCAGAGATTCTCCTTCATGCTTTGAAGGAATCCGTTTGAGTCTTAGTTCCTTTTACTGGTCTTCTTCATGGTCTTAGTTTCTCCTCTTTACGTTCTTTCCAGTGGTCTTCCTTATGTTTTTATGGAGTTTCTCTATTTTGTTCCTATCATTCATATTTCATTTCTCTCAGTAGTTCTACATGCTCTGAAGAAATGTTTCTTTTCTGGTTCCTTCCCAAGCTTCTTTCTCCTGTTCTGTAGCAGTCTCTCATTCTGAGTCTCAGTTCCTCTCAGCAGTGCTTCTTCATGCTCTAAAGGTATTTCTCTATTTGAATCTTGGTCACCCTCAGTGCTTCTTCCTAATGTTCTTTGGGTGTTTCTGTATTTCTTTGCTCTGAAGGAATGTTTCTTTCTGAGTCTCGGTTCTTCTCCCTGGTTCTTCCCTATGTTCTTTGGAAGTTTCTCTTTCTGACTCTTTGTTCTTCTTGATAGTTCTCCTTCATGACTCTAAAGAGTCTTTCTTGCCACTCTGGACCAGCATTTCTGGAAAGTTGCTCTGGGACAATAGATTTTGGGGAAAGAACTGAACTAATACAGATGACTTGGTATAAGTGTTAAAGTCTTGAGTCCTGCCTTTGTTCTTGAGACATATCTTTGTGGAGGTGGTTTTGAACTGAAATACGTCATTTAAAGTACTGTACAGAGGTACGATTTCTTTATATTTTGCTCCAAAAGCTCCATAAAATCTTATACGTAGTGAAAGTGATCATTCGTGAACACACCACAGCGTGAACAGCCCGAAATTCAACCTCTGCATTTAACCCATTCACTAAATGAAGCAGGGGGCAGCCAGGAACACAGCGCCCAGGGAGCAGTGCTTGGGGACGGTACCTTGCTCAGGGTACCTCAGCGGTGCCTAGCGGTCTTGGTGATTGAACCCGGACTTTCTGGTCGCAGGGTGGATGCCTTAACCACTAGGCCATCCAACTGCCCCAAAGTACAGCTGGACCTCTTTTTCCCAAGTACAGCTGGACCTCTTTTGAACATCAGAGCTCCTGCCAGCTGCTATTGACTACTACCCCACTGACGTTATGCCTCAGTTTTTCTCCACTGGAGACTCACAAATCGGAACAAATTCTGACCATTTATCTGTTCAAATTCTCTGTCATGCAGGTCGATGATGAAAGGATGCCAGTGTGTTATTGTTATTGACTTCTTTTAATGGGACCTATAATTGCAGAAACTGCTCACAAAATTAGTTACCAGCTCGATTTTTATCTGCAATAAAGAGGGATTCCACAGTCAGACCACTGCAATGATATTAACTCATATAAAAGAAGCACCGTATGCAGATTTTTCTCTTCCAAGGACATGTTTTAGCTCCTGCAATGTGGTGAGACTTTCATTCACTCCACTTTATTGGAAACACTCACTGTAATCCCCCAGTTTTACATGGATCAGGACTCGTGGAACCAGTTACATGCAGATTTTTTATGAGGACCTAACTCATCGTTTTTAACAACGTGGGACCTGCAAATATTCGCCTTTTACTTTTAAATTAGCAAGAAAATTTGAATTTTGTAATGTAAATAGTAGAGATGCACTGAAATGATTCTTTTTGGCCAAAACAGAAAACCGAAAATGAGGAAACACTTGGTCAAAAACCAAAACCAAAACACAGAAAGAAATTATTATTAAATTATTAAAAGAATAAATCTGTTACAAAACTATGAAAATATTTATTTGGCATTCAAACAATGCAATATATAAAATAAAATTTGGCTCCACTCATGAATAGCCTAAAAGCAAGAAAGCTGAAATATTATACAGTTAAATATCTTCTCTCATAAAACAAGTGAATTCAAGTGCATTTTAATATTCTGAACGAAGTGCATGAACAAAGTGCATTCAGAACAAGTGCTTTAAAAACTGTTGAAAGATAGAACAACATTCTCTGTAGGCCTAAAACAAAATAGTGTATTAAATCAAAGACTGGCAAAGCCCATATATTAACTGTAATCACTTGAAAATGTTCTTGCCTTTTCAGAAACACAGAGTGTGTGGGTGTGCTCGAAGGGTCTTGCCTCTTCTGTGCTTCATACTCTGTATGGCAAATGGGATGTTTTAATTTTATATGATCAATTAATCCCGGCATTGAGAAAGACTTTGTGGATGCACCCCCTCTAGAAATTTCGGTATATAAAAAAAAAACATTTGGCCGAAATCGGAAATTTTCGGTGGCCGCATATTCGGTGCATCCCTAATAAATAGTAATCCAAATATAAATTCAGCTAAATATAAATCAGTGTAGGTGTGGCGCGGCCACATCCAGATGCAGTCCGGGCCGCTCCATTCAGACTGTGCTCTTTTTTAGTTGATCTATTTTTGCATTTCTACACTAGTGTGTTTCAGAGAATTCCATATTTTTAATGTAAAGCTACTTATTGTTTATAATGTTTGCATCTCACCAAGAAAGACAGGCCGATTGCCGCCATGCATTGGACAGCCATTCTTTTCCAGAAGCACAGATTGCCATTCCACCACTGACTCATCTTGAGTCCCTTCTTGATTTTCATTTTGTTTAAGCCCAGTAGTTTTATTACTGTACTGTAAATTAAATTAAAATGTCTGATTTAACCAGCTCTCTAATATAAGATGCACAGCTGATGAACAATAAACTATTGAACTGTAAAAATGTATTTTCCTGTTTATACCAAAGAAAGTGCCAGTGCATGAATTACAGTACATTCTGTATGGGCTTACCTTAAAATTTTCATTAAGGATAATGTATTAAAGATTTTAGGCTTTTTTTTTTTTTTTTTTTTTTTCCCAAAACACAAAAACGCTATACGCGTAAGCCCTGTGAAATCGGGGGATTACTGTCTTATACATTTCATATTCCTGTTCTCACCATGCAGATATCCTTAATCAATATCTTATTCGACCCTTA
>JBBPDE010199943.1:29520-47576 GCA_037974605.1 Nannopetersius ansorgii
TGTTTGTAGTACTTATGAAAACTGTTGTCATCTCATGAGAGTTATTATACCGTCAGAATGCTTGTGTTCCTGAGGTTTTGAAAGTGTTATAACATGTCAGCGGTGTCATAATGTGTCATAATGGCGTTTGCGGCAGTTGTCATAGTATGGCATAACAGTTGTCACACTGTGGCATAACATAACATCATGACAGCATGTTTGTGTTACTGGTAGGTTATGACAGGTGTCATAACATGTCATTACAGTTGTCATAACATGTCATGAGAGCATGGTTGTGTTACTGATAAGGTTGTTACAGTCATAACATGGTGGCAGTTGTCATAATGTGTCATTACAGCTAGTTTATGTTATAACAGCATGCTTGTGTTAATGTTGTTAAGACAGTTGTCATAACATGTAATATCGTGGTTATGCAGCAATGTTCCCATCAAGCGCTCCTGGAAATCTTTATCATTAAACAAGGTTTAGTATTACAGTTATTCTCCACCATCATTCATCACTTCCACACAACATAAAAATCAGCTGGAAAAAAGGAAATAAAAAGTTGTGAGGTTTTTATAAGACAGTGATGATCAAAAGTACTTATAGTATAATGTACTTCACCAGGACATAGACAAGTGCACAGATTCATCCAAACAAACAAGAAATCTTCAAATGCAGCCACATCAATGTCCATAAAGAAACAGTCTGGACTCATATCGCCCCCTGCTGGAGGTGTCTCTCACCCCCCAAGGCAACGGTCTGGGGTTTCCTCTTTTGCCGATGCCAGTTCAGGTGTATTGAGTTTGAAAATGTATCTTGTGAAATTAAGCTGTTGGAATAATTAACTGCATGCTGTGGTTGCAAAAAACCCACGAAAAACATGAAAACGAGAAACAGATAAGGAGCAGCTGTGGGGTGTGTTGCATAATTTGCTGAAAGCAATGAAGTTCAGCTTCGTCTGGGAATCCGTCGTCGCTCAGGGAATGCTAATACAAATTTTAGCTTCGCTAACACTTTCTAGTCCAAGACGGCTGGCAGCAATATTTCAGGAAATACTCTGCTCACCCAGACTCCAACGAGGACTTCGGCTTAAATGAGATGAGCACTAGCGGCAGAGCAAGCCTGAAAACCTTTCAACTTTGGATTTAAAAACTAAGCAGTTCAACATCTGAACGGTATGGCATACATGTTTACTTTCACGCCCTACAAAACTGTCCCTCCTAGTGAATTTTCCAGGGATGTCAGGTTTGGTCGAATAAGTTTCAGTTACTACATCTGCACACTCAGTTAAAGGTCTGTGCTTAGTAAAGGTCTTTTGAGGAATCTGCTTGGTCCAGCTTTGTGTCCAGACTAGTGGCACTTTTACACTGAGACCAGGAACTGCGCTGTACCACATACAAATTGTTCTGTACAAAAAAAACAACCATGGAGATGCTTACACGCTAAGCTGAACCAGGACATCAATAACAAGTTAGCTGGGTTAGGTTTCCAATGCGAATCACCAGAATCAGTCTGAGATACACTGGAAAATCAAAGCATGATCTGACTTCCGTACTATCTCACTATAGTTTAGGTACAGCACGTTCACTGTATACCTGTGGAAAAGTGCCTTTGTAGACCTTGTTAAGGAAAAACCTTCAATGTTTCCCTATTAAAATACATCTTTGTAGTAGTTTATGGTTTATCTTTTGTCAAATGCATAATTATTAAAGAGGTGGAGGTTAATTAGGCCATTAACTGGGACACTATTCAGCAGTGGAGTTTAACTGGGGCACAAACTGGGACACTTTTCACCACTGTAATGGTGTTTAATTGGGCCACAAAATGGGACACTTTTCACCACTATAGTGACGTTTAACTGGGCCATGAACCAGGTCACTTTTAACCATAACAGTAGAGTTCACCTTTGTTATGTATTGAGATGCTTTTTACCACTATAGTGGTGCTTAATTGGGGCACAGATTTCACCACTGTGGGAACAATTTCACCACTGCGCATTAACTGGATTAAAATTGATTTCCAATTCAGTCAAGGAGCCATCAGGAAAGGGGTACACTCTGATAAACTCTTTGACTTTGAACTTCATGTTGTAAGGTCATAAGTGCCTAATGAGGGTGACCTTTCTGCCTGGAAGTGCTTTCTCAAAACTAGCAGGGCACCATGCAAAAAAATGTCTACACGCCTCCTTCTGAAGAATAAATGGCTGTTCTAGTCTAATCTTTTCATGAGCACTGATGTCAGGGGAAGGTCTGGACAGAAGACCAATCCTGAGTTTGTGAAAAATCCAAAAAACTATGCACCACTAAAGGCACTTCTTAAACAACAATGACGACGATCACAACAACGAAGACAGAGCATCTCTTCTCCAAATAATTCAAGTTCTGAGAAAGAAAAAGAATGGCTTCTTCAGACTCCCGATTCTAGAGTGGAATGACTACCTTTATTTCCTATTTTCAGTTTTTTTTTTTTTTGTCAACCTTGAGCAAAACTGCAGCTTAGCTTCGGCCTACTCGTTAATCTTGGGCTAAAGGGGAGACAACCGTTAACGGATAAATCTCTCTCTCTCTCTCTCTCTCTCTCACCATACTAGCAGAAAGCTTTCGTCTTACAGATTCGGTTACCTCCGCCGAAAATGAAAGGATTCCCTTCAAGAAAATAACAAGGAGTACAAAGCGTGAACATAAACTCGACTACAAAAAAAAATACGTACTCTCAGGTGGGGGGTGAGGGGTTTGGAAAGCCAACAAAAAAAAAAACCCAAGAATGGGATCAAAACAGGTAATCAAAAGAAAAAGCATTCTGTTTGAAGACAGTCAGAGGGAGAGGAAGGTCCACAAAGCTGTCTCTCTCTGTACAGGTCTCTCTCTTTCTCTCTCTGGAGCTGGGCAGGCGATTGGTTGTCGGTGGTGTAGTTGGATGTGGATTGTGTGTTCAAAACAGTTTTAAAGGTTCTAGTCATCGTCGCCGCCCCCATACATGTCAGCGAGCTTCTTGAAGCGTGGGCCCCAGTCGTTGAGGTAGTCGTAGTCATGTTCGCCGCTGCTGGACGAGTTGAGGGAACTGACGGATCCAGCCGTGGAGCCGCTACCCTCGTAGTCGAACACCAGCAGAGAGTCATAGGGGGGTGCAGTGGGGTCGTTATCTGCCGCCCGGAGGCCCTGTAAAGACAGACAGACCTTTGTGGAAATGTAACTCATTTTCCTCCTCTCAGTCTAGGAGTAAAGTGCCCAAGCCCTTCTCGTGAATTAATCTAGCTTAAGGTGCTGCTGATGTTGGCTCAAGCTTTGAGCAGAGACAGGGGCACTAGAGCATCATAGCATGGCTGTGGAAAAAGACGAGGAGCAGCTCAACAAACACAAAATTCATGAGGGGTCAAAAGAATAAGAATGTTGCAGTTTATCAACTCTTCTAATAGAACCAGGCTACTGTTTGAAAAAAACTGTTTAAAAGCAATCTTCCAAAATATTTGACAAGTAGTAAAATGCAGGTCACAATTCCCCACTTTCAGGATGAGCATAAGCTGTGAACAAACAGCTTCTACATTGCAGTTGCAGGTCAAACAGATGGAAGAGCTGAGTTCCATCTCACAGAAGATCTTCACACAAGCCAGACCAGCTGGAAAGCTTTGCTCATTCAGTAACTACCTGACATCCAGGAACTGCTGACAATTATAAGATGTCCAGGAAAAATGTTGAATATTTTAAGATGTCCAGGAACATTTCTGGAGAATATAAGACACTGATGGCTGGAGAGTAGAGGATGCCCAGGAAAAGTGAGCGTAGCCATGTTCACAGTCTTAATCATTTTTAATGAAACCACAGCAAACAGTGACACGCATATTTTTGTATAATTGCCCTGAGCTTTAGTTTCTTGAAGTCTGTCTCTCCACTAGACTGATTTGTTAAGCCATGTTTTGCTAATTTATGGCTGCCATAGCTGTGGCTGGTTCAAAACAGCATAACTGACAAAAATCAGTACCTCATTGATGAAATCTCCAATATCTCCAGGGTGGGGTACCACTGGCCGGATTGGGTACTGAGACTCTGGGACCACCGGTCTCTCATCCACTCGCCGGACCCCCGGGGCTTTGGTCATAATGTGTTCTAGAGCGTCGGGCTGCTGCAGCTGACTGAGGTCATAATCCTGCAGATAAAACACACACACACTAAAGTCTGGACTCCTCTGAGGCACCTTACTGCTCATTAACTCCTGGGACACCAACATTAACATTAGTGTACCAGTAAAATCTGATTTCAACAAATAAAAACAGTGTAAAACAGTCCAACACTGGTGCTTGCTCCCCTACACGCTAGATATTTGCTGCGCTTCAGCTTGGTGCACTGCCTCTTCCCCAGTCACAGCAACTTTCTAACCATAGGGGCAGCTGGTGGCCTAGTGGTTAGGGCATTCGCCCTGTAACAGGAAGTTGCAGGTTTGATTCCCAAGACTGCTAGGCACCTCTGAAGTACCCTGAGCAAGGTACCGACCCCACACACTGCTCCCCTGGCTGGTTATTCTCCTGCTCTAATCAGATCCACTTGGTTTCCATAGTGTGGAAAGCGTAAGCAGTTTTATTTTAATGAAAACAACACCAGTGTCCATGTTGGTGGCACATTGAGGAACACTTTGAATCCATTTCTGTGCATTTATCAAGAAATAAATTCATCAGGATTTCCAAGCTGCTCTTCAGACCAGGAGGACAGACTGGGCAGTACATCCCTAGCATTCACATAGTTGCTCCATTTAAATTTTACAAAGTGTTCACAAACATTTGACTGACGGACCAGGTGGATTTCAGGGAAACAAATATGAGTGTAAATATATCATTAAATTTTTATTTTATAATCTAATAACTTCACTGTTCAAGAATTCTTGAAGTTTAAATTAAATCAACTAAACTATTTTGGCTAATAGTGTATCGTATTGGATTCCCCACTAGAAAGGTTACTATTTGTATAGCAATATTCTGTTTTTACTAAAAAGTAAATATTTATTTACATGGTAGTTAATTCTAACCTTTTGAATAGTAGGGTTCTTTGATTTGAAGGAACTGCTCGGCTAGTGGCTAAAAGAGCTGAAACTAAACACATGGCATTTATACACTGTGCTCTCCAACCAACTGCGCATCAATATCACATCTGCACCAACTGTTATTTAAAAAGCAGTATTCTCTTCTGCCTTATTTTACATATTTGCACTTCCATTATTCTTTTAATCTTCTTTTAAAAATGTTATATGTATTCTTTTATTTATTACCTTTCTTTAGATTTTCTACTTTCTACTACTTTTATGCTTAATATTTTTATTCTATTCCCTTAGAGCACATTGGATGACCTTTGTGTATGATAATGGGCTACATAAACAAACTTTACTCAACTTGCATTATTACATTTGGAATCATTTGTTGAAAGTGCAGATTCTTATGGATTTGAGAATTCCAGCAATAAAATAAATTTAATATGATTGTGAGTAATGGTTGTAGTAGTTGTAAGATGCGGAGTCTGAGCTCTGTTCACCTGGTCCTCTTCTCCTCCGCCCTCCTCGTCGTACTTCAGGATGTTGTCTCGGACGTCGTCTTCAGGGTCGATCAGCAGCTGTTTGGTCTGTCTCTCCTTCTCTCTTCTCTTCATCCACACCACGAACAGGAGAACCATACCTGGAGCACAGAGAACACAAACACATGAGGAACGCTTGGCCTCTCATAAGAAGTCACCCACAGCTCGTTCTTTTACTTCGCATTCACCGACCTGTTGATGTTCTGTGAGGTTCTTGAACTGATGCCTCTTTTGGATCTTCTGTGGTGGTTTGTTTATATTTTGATATACTTGTTTATATTTTTGATATAATTGATTTATTTGTCAAATTATGCTCATCGTTTTGCTGTTATTTAAGCCCTGTGAACACAGATTCCAATCTCCACCAAAGAACAACAGACACTGAGTCAGTCTAGAGAACCTGATTAAGGATAATAAGGAGTTGCTAAAGTTCTCAAACTAGTTCCACAAACATTCATTTTTGATTCATCAGACGTATGTTATTGGATATGAAATTGCTGGTGCTTATTTGATAATTATGATGTTTGGCGAAGAATGGTGGTGTTTACTGGAGAATGGTGGTGATCATTAACAAACGATGGTGTTTATTGGAGAGTGATATTGGTGTTTGGTGAAGAATGGTGGTGTTTATTGGAGAATGGGGGTGTTTATTTACAAAGGGTGGTGTTTATTGGAGAATGGTGATGATCATTAACAAACGATGGTGTTTATTGTAGAATTATGGTGTTTATTGGAGATTGCTATTGGTGTTTGGTGAAGAATGGTGGTGTTTGGGGGAATGCCAGTGTTTGGTGGAGAATTCTGTTGTTTACTGAAGAAAGATATTTGGTGAAGAATAATGGTGTTTAGAGGAAAATTATGTATATTCGAGAATTAATCATTACTTATACAGCACATTTTAAATATAGCAGGTATTGACCAAAATGCAGAATGTAATCTTTATTAAAGCACCCAAAAATTGATTTCAAATTTGAGATCTGCTGTGGAGGATGGCTTTAAGAAGGATGATAGTTCTGTTTTTTTAGCAGCTACAGAGAAGGCCTGGTCACCTTTAGACCTCAACCAGTGTGGAACATCTAAAAACATCTGATCAAAGGATTGTGGGGCTCGAGAGGTAGAACAGAGGCTGGTAAGGTCAGAGATATAGCTTGGAGCTGTGAAGAGCTTTAAAAGAACGAATAATAAAACCATAAACTCTGTATCTGATGAGCAACAGGAGCAATGCTCTCTTTTTTCTTGGTGTCTGTTAGAAGACTGGCAGCTGCACTCTGGACCAACTGCTGGTGTGACAAGCTTGACTGACAGATTCCCATGTAGACAGAGTTACAGCAGTCAACACCAGATGAGATAAAAGCCCAAAGATCCTTAAAAGACAAGGTATGTTTGAGTTACCATATAATTCTGAGTGGGAAGACACTACTATGAATAATGGTGTTTGTTTATTTTAGCAGAAATACCCAGATATTACGTGACTGCAGACCCTGCTATAGCTCAGGATCCCACAGTAGATATAATATGCATGAACATATACTGTAATTGTAATACAACTTGCACAATAACTGCACAATCAGAGCCAATCTACATACTTTTTGCACTATATGTACTTTCTACTTTATAAAAACGTTTATTGCTTTTTGTTTTTGCCTATGAGTTGCACAATGAATCTTGTTTCTCTACAGTGTACAATGACAGTAAAATAATTCAATCCCAAAGGTAACAATATCTATCTTGTTTTTGTTCTAAACAACTGTAGATCAGCTTCAGTCTCCATCTTCACCTGGCTTAATGGGCAGGAATGATATTTCTGAAAGATGGCCCCAAGTGGAAGCATGTGTGAGAATGGGATGAGACCCAGGGCAGAGCCATACGGTACTCCCCACCTGGCTGTTTCAGAGTTGGAGCCACAAATTCCTATCATTACAGAAAACAAGGCAAATAAGAGACAACGCTCTGCCCTGAATTTCGACACCACACTTTCAACGATCAAAGAAAAACAGTGTGATTGATTGAAGAAGGAGTCGTACTATTACATTTCAGCACGTTTCTGAATCAGTATCTGAAAGTATATGTGGGAAACTCTAAAACCTGGAATTTGTCCAAAGTATTATGTGGACATTTGGTAGGAAAAAAACTCCAAGACCTCAGACACAAGTGGTAGCGTAAAGATGGGTTTAACTGATGGGGCTTTTTTAAAAAAGAGGCTGGGCAGCTGCTTATTTAACAACACAATGTATTAAACTGTCATCAAATAAGAATACTGGGACCAAATACAGCACATTACTGAGAAGCGGCCAGGGGGAAACACATCCAGGGAGCACATGCTAGAATATACATGATTAAATCAGTTAAGGAAGACACTAACATCTGATAATGAGGAATTCTAAAGGATCATGGGATAGGGGTGAAATATGTGCTCTAATATTTTCCATTTTTCCAATAAAGAACCTCTAAATTCCTCAAGCTTCAGTGATGGCTGTAGGGATTACTGTATGAGGGGCGAATTTTGGTGTAGTTACTAGACGGTCTGCAGTGCATTTTTGGCAATGGTAATATACTGGTGGGGGGTATTCTGAGCATATTTCAATATCATCAGAGAAGTATTCTGCTCTTGCTGCTTTAATGGAACACTTATAGTTAGTCAGAAGTTCCCTCACAATTTGGTAGCAGACATGAAGCTTATTTTTCCATTTTCATATTGCCTTCATTCCCATCTGGGAGCCCAAAATTACACTGTTTAATGCAAAAAGCCTAAAGTAAAACTTCAATCATGGCTAAAGTGGAGCAGCTGGATATATAATACTGAACTGAATAGAGCAAGTAGTTCATCAGGGTTTTTGCACTGAGGGGATCCTCAGCAATAGTGAATAACAAAGAACTGTCTGAGAAGCGACAGGCTGTCTGAGGGGTTACAGAACAGGTGAACAACTGTGTTGAGGAGGTGGACACAGAATAGAGATGTCAGACAGTATGGATCTGTGATTAGCTGCATGTACCATTTCTATATTTATCACTGAAAAGACAAAAACAGGGCAAGGTCTAGAATGAGTCTGTTCCTGTTTACGGCCCATAACAGACGGAATACATGAACCAAGAAGCTGTTGGTGTTTGGTGGAGAATCTTGATATTTCATGGAGAATGATGGTGTTTACTGTGAATGACTGGTTGAGAATGATGGTGCCTGACAGTTGTTGTTCTTAGTGATGAATTATGTTGATGAAGAATGTTTATGTCTGTTATTAAAGATGTGTGCTGAGGAATGTTTGTGTTTGGTGGGGAATGACTGCTTGAGAATGGTGGTGTGTGCAATGTGGTGGCGTTTGGTTATGGATGGTGGTGTTGAATAATGATAGTATTTCTTGGTGAATGTTGTTTTTCATGCAGAATGGTGATGTTTGTTAGTGTATGACGGTATTTGTTGGAGAGTGACTGGTTGAGAATGAGGTCATGTGTTGGGGAATGCTGATGTTTGGTGGAACAAACCCAAACACCGGGTTCATTCGTTGAATGTGTGTGTGTGGTTGTTGCAACTCTCTACAATGTTGCTCCCAATCCACTCCGGTTCATTTGGCTCACGAGTTCCTTCTTGGAACTGTTGTAGCCGCGGGCAGACACATGGAAGATGTGGTCTGTTTTATAACTTTGGATTGGTGTGCTCAAAGTTTACTTTTGTTATACATCATCTAGTACTGCATCCACAAGCCACAGCTGATTACTGATCCCCGTAAGCCATGCCTGAGAAGACACCGATCCACTCTTCGATTCAGAAACTCTCCCCTACAAGACAACATAGTGTTCTTGCGAGCTCCAGGTAAATGTTTTATGGATATGGCTGGGTGAGCAACTCCCCATCTCCACTGAGGAAGGTTCTCTTCGCCGCCCGCGAAAACTTTCAATATTACATGCCATGAGCCGAAGTACATCGAGCCTCCACTTTGTTTGGAGGAGCACATTTTTGGCCACGAGGCTGAAATGTATGGGGAGTGAAGATGGGCTGAAACAAAGATGAGGTTCCATCTATGGCTATTTAAACCAAGAATTGTAGGAGAATAAGGAGCAGGAGAATAAGCCACAAGTAAAATAGAAATGTATTAAAGTGGACGTGTCAGGATGTGGTTAAAATGAATTCTCTCTTTTTCTCTCTCTCTCTCACTCTCTATGTCATACTCCAGTCATGGCCAGGAAGTGCAGGTCCAGGCTCTGTGGTGAGGAACGGTTTGAAGAGGGGTTATATGTGTGTGTGAGTATGCCTTGTCAAAAGTTTCACAAAGTTTGCAGGCTTCGTGTAATGACCTCTTTCTATTCTATTGAAAATCACTGACTTTGTGAAACTGCAGGCCATGTCCCAATTATTCTAACAAAATAATGACTTAGTATCTCACAATAATTTCTTGTTTTTTTCCCAATCTTTGACTTAATAATGACAATTTTCTGTAAACATTGACTATTTTCCTTAAAATAATGCATTTTGTTTTCGAATTATTGGTGATGTGTCAAATGAATGATATTTTTCTTTAAACATTGATTTCTTGTATCAAAATAACTTCTCTAATTGCTGACTTAATATGTCAAAACATTGACTTATTGTATCCAATGATGCCTTTTTTTCTAATCATTGACTTAATATGTCAAATTAATGACATGTTTTCTGCAAATATTGACATATTATCTCAAAAAAAAAACTGTCTTGAATCTTTGGCTTAATATGTCAAAAATAATAAATTTTTTTTCTCTAAACATTGACATCTCTTAAAATAATGACATTTGTTTCTCTAAGCAATGACTTAATATCTCAACATAATAACTTGTTTTGCTCATAGACATATGCTTTGACATTGATCTCAAAATAATGATGTATGATCCTGAAATAACTCCTCTCGTGAAATGTAATAACTTACTAATAAGAAATACTAACTCAGTGTTCTGAGAAAAATGTAATTTGTGATGCATTTGAAGAAAGTTAGGATACTAACTCCATATTTTTGTGTCAGAAGCAGTGGAGCAAAAAATAACTGGCATTTTATTTCTCCTCTACTTGGATAGAATGGGCCTCCATAGAATACTGTCACTTACATTTCTACTGTCAGATTCAGCATTAATTTATTATCAGTTAATATGTCTCTCTCTCTCTCTCCCTCCCTCTCTCTCGCTTTCCGTCACCGTCCTGCATTTTCTCGAGTGCTGTCTCTGGGCCATGATGCAATCTGATCAGTCCTGTGCTGAAAACAGCGTATATATGCAGTGTGTGTACAATGTGTATACAGTGTGTGTGTGCAGTGCGTATACAGTGTGCATATACAGTATGTGTATAAAGTGTGTGTGTACAGTGTGTGTATATAGCAGTGGTGGTTTCTATAAGACTACAGGTGACATAATGTTTCACCAAGAAAAAGAATACAAAAACAATCCCTTCTTAACTCTCACTTTTTCATTGGTGTAAAACAAAAAATGCTTAGAAATATAGGCTTGCTCTTCAAATTTCAGCTCCTCAATAGTGTTACAGTTGTATTAGGCTCTGGTCAAAAATATAAAACAGCGCCACCCCCAGCTGCGATGAAACAGAGAAGTTTCAATAGCGTTTCAATGTAAATCTTCTCAGACCTCAGCAGCTTGTGGATTTTTAGAGGTTTCAAATGGTAAATACGTTCTATCCGTGAAACAAGTGACTGCTTAGGGGTGGAGGTAGCTCAGTGGGTAGGATACTTGCCTCCGGACCATGAGGTCATGGGTTCGAATCCTACCTTCAGCACACCACCACTGGGTCCCTGAGCAAGACCCTTAACCCCAAGTTGCTCCAGAGAGAGATTGCCCCCTGTAGTTAGGGAATGGAAGCCGCTTTGGATAAAAGCGTCTGATAAATGTAAATGCAATCTCTTACAAAGTAATAATAAAGTCCAAGCTTACTGTAATAGGGTAGTTCTCCACTTCAAAATGACTAACATAACACTGTGGCCAATCACAGCCTTTGTTTTCACTTCGTTCTATTTCATGTACTGAGCACTGACCTTGAGTGTGAGACTGAAGCTTCATACATAACAAAATGAGTAATATATTATTTACTAGTATCTATTAATTATATTTATTTTTATTGTATATTTTATTATTTGTCTATGAGTGCACAGAAGCAAGGGCATTAGCTTCTTAGCTTGACCACTCGCCTGCGATCCCCACCATCACCCAGCCAAGGTGGGCACTGGGGAAATCCTTGGAAAAAACCCTGCTGGGTATGACAGAGTGATTAACAACTTCACAAAGAAGATCAGGAGGGTAGAATTAATGTATAAGGTGAGAAAGAGGTTAGATACTCACAGAGCAGGATGATGATGCAGATGAGGATGGCGATGATGGCTCCAGTGCCCAGTCCAGCAGCTGCCACAGCGCCGACCGCGGTGCAGTCTCCATGCACGTCACATGGACACACCTTCACCTTGATGACTGAGCGGTTGGACAGTGGGGGGTTTCCTGAGTCAGACACTGAAATGGGCACCTCATAGACACCCGACTCCAGGAACTGGATCCTCAGACTCAGGCGGGCATAGTCTCCTGAGAGGGGGAGGGGAGTCATAGTGAGTGTTTGGGGATTCACATTTAGGTGTTGGGGTTTAAAGTTGAGTGGGTTTGAGTATTTGAGGATTTAGGGTATGGGGATTTGGGTTTGGGGAGTCGAGGTTGGGTGTTTGGGGGTTTAGGGATGGGTGTTTGTGGGCCAGGAGTTTGAATATGGGATTGAGTGTTTGTGGTGTTGGGCATTTGAAGATTTGGGGTATAGGTATTTGGGTTTGAGGGTGTTTTGGGGGTTCAGGGGTGAGTTTGGCGATTTGGGAACAAGTGTTTGGATTTGGGTTTAAGGTTTGGCCATCAGGGGTTGGTTTTTTTGGGGGGAGGTTGTTTTTTTAAATGTTAGTGTTTAAGATTTAAGGAGATTGTGGTTCAGGATTGTGGTTTAAAAACAAGTTTAGAGTTTGGGGTTTTCAGGATTATGTTTGATGTTGGAATTATGGGTTTGGAAGGTTGGGGTTTGTTTGGAGGTGAGGCAAAGGGAAAGAGAGAAAACCATGAGTTGAACTATGATTTGTGTTTTGGAAGAGCTTATGTTCATAACATAAAGATGCAAAAACATCTTCCACAGCGACAACCAAACTAATCCACATTACATTTAGAATCATTTCTAAAACATGTAAATAAAACTTAACAATACCAGAATTTCCTAAAGCACTAAAGTGAGTATATTCCATCAAAACCTTAAACTAGATAAGCTAAATAACTGCCTGACAATTATTACAGTTTGACTTTTACACAAACTGAAGCTGCTCATTATTATGAGGTTATTAATAACAGATTGTAACATCATATGTCTTATGAATTCTCAGACTCAGACTATTGAATATTTAATATTAATTAACAACTAAAGATATTAGTAGGATTCCTATAATTGTTGTTTATCATGTAATGTATAGAAGTCAGGCCGTGGCAAGTTCCAGTTCATAAGTCGCAAGCTGCTCACCGTTGATACGGGACACGGTCCAGTTCCTGCGGATGCTGGAGGGGTGTACGGGCAGCTCAAAGACGAAGGGCCCGACGTTGGGGTCAGTGTCAGCATCGGCGGCAGTGATGTTGATGTAGTTAGCATTCGCTCTCTCACAAATCTGAGCCTCACGGGGAACTAAAGACGGGGCGTTATC
The DNA here is from genome assembly GCA_037974605.1 of Nannopetersius ansorgii. Lineage (NCBI taxonomy): Eukaryota > Metazoa > Chordata > Actinopteri > Characiformes > Alestidae > Nannopetersius > Nannopetersius ansorgii. The sequence continues at coordinate 42,737 of JBBPDE010199943.1, forward strand.
ATTCACATCTATCAGATAAATCTGCAGAGTTCCTGTACTACTAGCTGGAGGAGAACCTGAGAGTGAGACAGAGAGAGAAAGAGAGAGAGAGAGAGAGAGAGAGTTGTTTATTAAAACAAGTCATATTAGGTACAAAAGACAAGAAAGAGGAAAGAGAAGAAAAAGAAATATAGAGAAATATAGGTAAAAATAATACGGGAAGGGCAGAGAGAAAAATAGAAAGAAAGAAGAGTAAGAGAGATATAGAGAGAATTAGAGATAAAAGAGAGATGACAAGAAAGAGAAAAGATACAAGTGGGAGGAGTGATAAAAAGAGGGAGAAAGCATGAGAAAGAAAGAGAAAAGAGAGTGAGAGAAAGAAAATGTTATCAAAAGAAAGAGAAAGAAAAGAGAGAAAAGATTAAAAGAGAAAAGGGGTGAGAAAATACTGAAAAAAGAAGAAAAAAGTGAAATAGAGAGAAAATAGTGAGAGATAAAGACAGAAAAGGATAACGACAAGTGAGTGTAAGAGAGACAGAAGGAGGGAGATACAAAGAGAATGGAAGAAAATGGGAGAAATGATGAGAGAGAAAGGTAGATAGGGAAAGAGAGGGAAAAGAGAGAGATATTAGGTGATGAGTTAGGGTTTTTTTTTTACTCGTCTCCCTCGCTCAGAGAGAGAACGTGTAAAACAGTTATTTGGTGTAACGAGTTTCTCCGACAGAAACTAAAGAGCTGAAGAAGCTGCGGCTCCTCTGACATTTAATTTATGCTGTGACCTAATCGACCGCGGGGGAGAGGCACTAGAATCACTTTTCTATTAGCAGCACTTTGTAGAGAAATTGGCCTTTTGTGCTGATGTAACACACATCCTTAATTCTACCACGGAGAGAAAAAGAGAAAAAGACAAATGTGGTGTTGGATTGGCTTTCAGAATGATACAAACAAACTCAACATGATTTCCCCTCCTTTTCCCTTTAATGTAGCTCAGCCAAGACACATTCGTGTAAAAGTCTTGGCGCCCCTCATTTTTTCATGTTTTGCTTCCGATGACTTTCTTGTTTTAATGTGGCTTTGATGAACAGTTCTCCAGGCGTCCTGAAGGACTTTTAAAGACACTTATTTTCAGTCCAGTCCCTGAAACTGAACAGTTTCAGAGAAATGGTTTTTTTTTGTTTTTTAAGCCACAGAGTGACCTACGTAAGAATTATTCAAGCATAACAAAGTACATCTTAAGGCCTGAACCAGTGAAGAAACAGGAGCAGGTGATTCCAGATGATCAGATGGTGCTCAGTATACTGGTGGTGCTGGATGCTGTGTGGTTGGAACTTCTTTATTTATGTACCTTGGATCTTTAGGTACTTTGCAGCCTGTCACAGTAAAACATTTATTCCAATTTCTTTCATTTAATCTACTCAGTATGACAAAGATAAGACTGACAAGCAGAAAATAATATTTTTGCACTAACAAGGTGTTTCCAAGAAAAATATAATTTGTCATTTCATTTTTCTTTAGCTCATCCTATCTCTCTCGTTCTATCCCCATTCCTACATCTCATCTTTTTTTTAAATTTTCTATTCTATCTCTCTAATTCTTTCTTTTCTCTTGACTTTAGTGTCTCTTTCTTACAGAGTAATGGGGGGAATGTTTATACTTCATACCCATTTGCTATAAAATGACATAGCATCCATGTTGTTTGTGTTTTGTGTGTGTGTGTGTGTGTGTGTGTGTGTGTGTGTGAGAGAGAGAGAGAGAGAGAGAGAGAGAAAGAATGAGAGAATGGATAGAGGTAACTGCACAAAAAAAAGTTCCAGAAGTGAAAAGTCCACTGTTCTTTAGTACTCGATTCCACTCCTCCATCAAAAAGAAAAGGAGCAAAAGGGCCAAAGAAAGTAAGAGAGAAGGATATAAGGGCAAGAGGCTGAACGTCACGAAGCTGGAGATCACAGGTGAACAGAGGAACTGCCTGGAAATGATAAGACTGGGAGAGAGTGATAGAGAGTGAGAGAGTTCCAACCACACTTACACCAGAAAGAGAGAAAGTTGCCAGGAAAAGAAAGAGAAAGAAAATAAAGAAACAGAAAAAGTGAGAAGTGCAGGGAGCAAAAGAAGGGGGGTGGAGAGAGTGGAAAGAGCAAGGACTGAGAGAGAGCGATAAGAAAGCAAACAAAAAGAAGGAAAGAGGAGCAAGAGAATGAAGGCTGCCAAGAAAAGAAAGAGAAAGATAGAAAATGCAGAGAGAGAGAGAGAGGCAGAAAACTGGAGAGAAAATGAGAGAGAGGGAGAGTGAGAGAGAAAATTGAGAGAGGGGAGAGGGCAGACAGCAGGAAAAGAAAGAAAGAAAGAAAAAGAAAGAAAGAAATTGAAAGTTGCCAATAAAATAAAGAGAGGGAGAGACTGAAAATGTGAGGAGAGAGAGAGGATGGGGAGAGTGGAGAGGGCAAGATCTAAGAGAGAGAGTGATAAGAAGAAAAGATAGAAAAAAGAAGAGATTGAGAAAGAAGTATCATTAAAAGAAAGAGAAACTAAGAAAAAAAAACAGACAGCATAACAGGCAGCACCAGGAGTGATTAAAGTGATGAAAGGTGAAAACCCGTAAACTGACCGTTATCTGCTGCCAGAAACGTGGCCTCATAGATGTTCTTCTTAACGTAAATGGACTCGCGGTCCAGAACTGCTGTTGTGGTGATCTGACCGTTACTGCTGTTGATGGACAGCCAGTTAGCAGGATCAGCTAGCTTAGCATACCTGCTGGAACAATAAACACAAAGGACACATGCAGGGTGTTGTGAGGCCAAACAGTCCCTAAAGAAAAGTGATTTAGTTCAGATTCTCCTATTTTACTATTATAAACATTCCATTCCAACGTTTCATTGGCCTCCACTGTAACGAAAGCCATGTAGGTGAGCTTCTCTACAATAAAATCTTTTAGTGAAGCAAAACAATGGACAGTTCCATAAAATGGTTATTTAAAAAAAGCTTGACAGCAGCAGCTTTAGATGTGACAATCTCATACTGTGGAGTCCAGCAGTGATCATTTTAGCTCTACTGTGAAACTGAGCAGTGATGAATGGAGTAAAGGAGCAGAGCAGATGGACCACAGTCCAGAAAGAGAGAAAGTTACTTATAAGGGAGATGTTTCTAATAAAGTGGCCACAAGGTGTTTCTGATTAATTTGCGGGGAAGAGGAAGCACAATGTTTGTGTTTCTAATAAATTGGCCAGTGAGAGGAAGTACTGGGTGGGTGTTTCTAATAAAGCGGGTGTTGCGAAGAAGCACAAGCTGGGTGTTTCTAATAAAGAGGCCAGTGAATGAAAAAACCAGGTATTTCTAATAAAGTGCCCCGTGAGTGTAAGCAAAAATGGGTGTTTCTCATAAAGTGACCAGTAAGTGGAAGCAAAAGGGGAAATAGCGTTCTGTTGAAGTGCGTTCACGCGCCGCTGCCTCACAATTGAAACGTTGAAAACGTTTGTCCTATCACTTCTGTCAGGTCACAGCATTACAGCAACTCCATTCTTTCTCTCTCTCTCTCCTTTGACATCCTTCGCTCCTATGAAAGGATGAGCCGTTCTCTGTCTCCCTGGGCTCTTCTATCATTAAAACTGGATTAACAGTGGCTGATGAAAAAACTCCTTTACAAATGTGTAATCCCCGTTCGCCAGACCCTTCAGACTCTTAAACAACCTTTTAATTAAAGTCCCCAAACAGCTCTTAATGCAGATATTATAAAACTTGTGAGAAGTGTATTAAACTCAATAATAGCCCCTCGGCTTCTGCCAATTTCAGCCCATCGTGATGGAGGAGACTCTATTTTCCCCCCTCTCTGCATATTAAAAACCAAATCGGCTAGATTAACGGCCACTCCACGACGTTCCGGCTGCAGATCTTAATCTCTATTGCTCTTCTGAAGCAACACTTTCGCTAATTAATTTGCAGCTGTATGCAAGATTTGTGAGGCGCTGCTATTTAAAGAGCCCGGCTTCATTTTAACAAGGCAGTGCGGGAACAGAGATAAGAAGTGTTTTTAAAGCCATGAAAAATCTCCTGGGTCGTGTTTGGCGACACACTCAGTTAGCGAGCAGTGAAGCAACTACGTTGTTTATGCCGTAATGTCACGTTACATAATGACAAACTATCAAAGATATGCAAAGTAGAAGCATTGGGTGCAAAAGGACAGGCTGGCTGAACGTTAATGCAACTGAGAGTTTCACAAGTGGAGTCTGAGTCTCAGGTCTCCAGGGTGAGAGGTCTCTAGAGTCAAGGATCGAGTCTCCATGAGGTGTGGTCCAGAGTTTCTCTGGTTTATAAGTCTTGAATCTTTAAGGTCTGAATCCAAGTCCAGTTTTCAGTCTTTGGAGTGAGAGCCCAAGTGAGAGTTCTCCAATCTCTGAGGTACAAGTCCAGGTCTAGTCTCAAGCTCCTGGGGTGAATGATCGAGTCAAGTCTCTAGTGTCTGGAGTGAGAGCCTGAGTTTAAAGCCTCTAAGGTGTTGGTCTGAGACAATGGCTCCCTGGATTGAGAGTATGAGTCGCTTCTCCAGACTCACTCCAGATGTGATTCTTTGTTGAGTCCAAGTCAAGTCTCGTGTCTCTGGTGGCGTGGATCTGATTCACAGGTTTGAGTCCAAGTTGAGTCTCTAGGCACTGATATATGAGTCCAAGTCAAGTCTCCAGTCTCAGAAGTCTGAAGTGAGTGTCTGCTGTCTAGGGCAGCGTTTCTCAAACTTATTTGTCCTGGGGACCGGTCATGTGAGGCTTTGGGGCTGCAGGGCCCCCCCGGCCACGCCCCGCCGGCCACGATCACGACCGCGACAACCACCACCCTGCGGAAAGAAAGAATCCAGACTCGCTTGCTTTGAACA
>JBBPDE010199992.1:0-16338 GCA_037974605.1 Nannopetersius ansorgii
CACACACACACACACACACACACACACACACACACACACACACACACACACACACACACACACACAAAGGTAAAAAGTCACACACACTCACCCACCTATCAGACATATATAAGAGCATCCTGTATATTTTGTGTCTAGGCAATTTAAGGCAATTTAACCCTTTCTGCATACAAGTTTAAAACCATTCTAATCAAAAGCACCAATCACCATAAACAAGCATGTTTTAACCTAGACATGTGTTGCAGGGTCTACAGCAATCATCATGCTGATGGTGTTAAACATTTATAAAGTGCTTTAGAGGTGATTTCAAAATATCAAGACGTAAATCTTGTGTATCACAATGCAGGCTAAAAATATTGAAATATAATTTGCTGGCCATATCGTCCAGCTCTAGTGCATGGTATCTTGGCTGGAGGATGTTTGAAACTACAAATAAATTTATGACTTTAGAATATATTGATTAAATACTGTTGACTATAGACTGTGGTCTGTTCTAGTCTCTATGTGGTTGTTAACAATGAGCGGCACTGTGGATACCAACGCAAAGTGACTAATGTCTGATATTTTAGTATGATCTTGAATGCCATCACTGTGCCTGAAAGGAATGAATAAAATTGCAGGGCAGAGTAAGTAGGTTTCATCTGTATGTATTAAAAACGACACAATGTGTGTGATATTTGCTCTGTGTTCCAGGGCCCTGACATTTTAATAACCTGTAATACAAGTGTTTTGACAACACCCACAATTCATATGAACTGGTTTTCAGAGTGTTCTTTTGTGTACCTTTTATCACTTTGACATTATCCCTTTGTTTTTGTGAAAACGGCTATAAAACACTCTGGAAATAACAGAATAAACACTGCATCTAAAATAAAGCATTTGTCTTTAGAAGTCCATATGAGTGTAATGACATCATGTTTAGTACTTCGTGGGCCACTGTGTTTTTTAACATGACTCACTCTGTACTGTCTGATGCCATAGCAGCTATTCAGAAGCCACTCATTTTAAAATTATGTTTAATTGGTTCTTCATGGAGTTACAACAACCCCACCAGATTAATCCATAGAGAATCTACATGCAGGCTCAGGAGGAAAGAGAAAATAAATAATATATATATCACACACGTAACATTTCCTTGTCATATGAAGCTATTTTAGTTAATACATTGCTAAAAGCTGATTTTGCTAGAGCGCTTGGCTCCTCTACAGAGCTGTAATGAGATCTATTGTTGCTGGGAGAGAAGCCATCTGAAGTTACAACAGTGCAGGTAAAGAACCAGGAAAATGGCTTAATTCGAATCAACTATGAACCTAAACTTGGCTTTGAAACCAGTTGCTTCTCAGAGACTGGTAGGTTGAGCCAGGTTTGTAGTAGTCGAGTAATTTCTGTTTAAAAATAGTTACTGTATGAATAAGGAGTTACGTGCTTTGAACTAGAAAACCACAAAGCCTTGCTTTGTCAAGATATGTACATATTTTTGCCTAAGAGTGTTTTACTTTAGAGAAAAGCTTTTTTTCCAGGAAATGCAGTGTTCACAGTTATGCCCTCTGCCTTAAGAATTTTGTGTTAATGGATTTCTGCTCTATTTCTCTTGTTTTTCTTTTCCAGTGGAACAGGAGCAGGTTCAGAAGAGGACTTTCACTAACTGGATTAATGCTCAGCTTTCCAAGGTAAGCCTTACATAAATTTTGTCCTTTGACATGCTGGTGGATTGGTGTGCAAAAGTCTAGAGGCTTGCTGGGGATGGGGGCTAACAGAACTGTTTTGGAAAAATCCACATTGTGGATAATGTATGCTTCATTTGTCCTATAAAATATGTTTGTGCTCAGTTCATTCACTGAGCATCTGTTAGACCATATCCAGCAATGCAGGGACCCTGGCTGAAATGCTGACTCACTGCTGGGAGTGTTGTCCACTCCTCCTGATGTAAGGTCTTCAAGTAAATGAGAGGGTTTATGTATTTTTTATGGATTATTTGTAGAGCCTAGGCAACGGTCTGCTTTGATGGGCTGTAATATGAGACAGCAGGCTCCACCACCACATCTAGACACTATTTCAGCTGGCTCTGTATGTGCGATAATGTGCATTTGTACTGCTTCTGTTATTTAGTTTTCATCTCTTAAGCAACAGAACACACTGTCCCACTAAACAGATTTATTCGTCCTATTGCATTAACGAGTGCTAAAGCACATTAACTCTTTTTTTCATTACAAAGGAAGAGTGGATTAAATCTGAAAAGTGTGTGAGATACCGAAAGTGGGGTGTATTTACCGATTTACTGAACACATTGTAAAAGTGCTGACACTGATAACATGTATTCAGTATGTGCTTTTGACAGCCAATCAGCAGTCTAGATTTTGAATAATACTGTCTCTATAGTGTTAGATGACACTTAATACTTGATAGTGTTTTGACCAGTACTATAAAGGTATTAAACTTTGTACCAGGCATGGATTTTTATGGCTGATCACAGTTCTGTTTTTGATTACACCTTCACACTTGGTGGACTAAATAAAGACATGAGATACGCAAGCAGCTATTTGCCGTTCTTTCAATTAAGCAAAGTCGCTTTAAGTTCTTTAAGAAAATAACATCAAAATAAAGGGCTACTTCAAAAGGCACTGGCTTTTCAGTACAATGAGACTCTTACATAATTACGTTATGACATTTTGGTGGAAGTGTAGCAATGGCATTCAAATACAGTGCTCTCAATTATTTAATAAAATTGGGTAAAATAAAATAAAATAATGAATTGTCTTATTGCCAATTGCATGTTTGGTGGAAAAATCTGATAATTCCAATTTTGGTCAATTCAAATCGTGCATCCCTATTAAATTTTCCAGCTTTGATTCCCAGCACTAGTTATGAGAGTTGTCGAGACTCTCAGCCTGTAAAACCAATGGTTTAAACAAATTAATATCAATGAATTAGGATTTCCTCTTAATTAAACTGAATTCTCTCTGAATCAATCTGTTGAGCACTATACTGACCTACTTACTTTATTGTGATTTTTGTGTTTTCCAGAGGAACTCTCCCTCCCTGGTGCAGGACCTTTTTATAGATATTAGTGATGGAACTCGGTTGCTAGACCTGCTGGAGGTTGTAAGTTGCCAACGCATGGTTAGTGTCAAAGCCCACTTGTGTATTATATATGATACTAGATTATATAAATGTATAGACAATTCAGTGCCTTTTCTGTGTTGGTCTTCCCTACAGAAACGAGAGAAAGGCCATGGAGTCTTCCAGCAGAGAGGCAATGTTGAAACAGCCTTGAACTTCTTAAAGAATAAATCAGTGAGAGTCTTGTGATACCTCTATTAAATCTCATTGAATGTGTGGCAGAGTTCATTGTGTAATTATGTGAAATCACTCTGTATACATTTATTTAAACATTTTTCTCAGATCAAGCTGGTGAACATCAACATCCCAGACATTATAGAGGGAAAACCTTCCATCATTTTGGGCCTGATTTGGACCATTATCCTGCACTGTCATGTGAGTATCCTTCTAAAGTATGCTTTCAGTAATTATTATTTGAAGAACTACTTGACATTGTTATTTTTTCTGTGCATGCTTTAGGCTATATTCTAGTTTCGCTCCAGCATGTCCAGTATCATGTTTCAAACACTATCACACTGTTTAGAATAGTGGAGGTGTCATATTATTGAATTATGTAGGTTGGAATCTCCTATTGAAATGGGTGCTTTCACTCTTTGAAAGAGCTTATTGTGATTAATTTCTTTCAGTGCACTCTAAACAATTTGGGTCAGGTCACTTGCGATGAAACTGCAATTATTCTATTTAGCCACTGGGGTATAAAGAAGAACAAAACACCCACAGTGGCAGCATTTTAATGATAAGTTACTGCTGGTATTACGTTAGCATGACATTGATCATATCGTCGCTGTTGGGCGGAAACCTCGTAACTCCACTTTTGGTCTTTGTTGTTTTTTTTTCAGAAATCGATACTATTGGTCATTATCCATGAGGGTCTGTAAAATTTAGAAATTATTAACCAATGAAAAGTGTTGAAAATCTCTTGGGATGTTTGATGACACATTATTCATTTATTTAGAATATCAATAGTTTTTTCAGTTTCCTGAAATATAGCCGTTTTGGACATATGAGGTTTCTGCCCGTCAGCGACGATATACAAGTTTATATTTCATATTCTAAATATGCCTACAGCAGGCCTATTGTGATGTGAACAGAACACTTCTGGTATAATATTACTATAACATAGATTGTAATATTTATATTATATACTGTATGTATTATAGAAGAATAACCCTAGTTGTGCTATTTACATATTCTAAAAATGCCTGTATTACATTTACTGAAGTTCTTTTGTGATACTTCTAAAATTTCCTTTGTAAATGAAAATCTGTGTGAAATCTGCAGATAGAGGAGTTAGCCAGCACTCTCTCATTTGGTTCACGTTCCTCCTCTCTGGAGTCCCTGTCCAGCCAGGACTCATCCCCTGGTATCCCGGTACAAGGAAGCCCAGTTCCACAGAGAGCATCACCCCTCCACACTCGCTTTCGTCTCTCTTCTAAGAAGGCCCTTCTCCTGTGGGTGCGGGACCAGTGTCGGAAGTGAGTTGCTGCCATCTAATATTCTCAAACACAGCATCAGACCTCAGCACTCATAACAAAACCTCTTATCTCCAAATTTATCTTATCTCCAAAATTTTTATAGCCTTCATTTATTGTTGCTGTAGTATCTTTATTTTGGTTGTTATTTATTTATTTATTTATTTATTAATTTATTTATTGATTGTAAAAACGCCAGATCTATGGTATGTTCACGACAATTTGACTAATAGAAATGATCAAAAGTAAATATATAATGTAATGTTTGTCAGTGTAAAATGATATGTCATTCAAACATTTCTGTTGCCATTTTGGACATATGATGACATTTTGTTTTATGTAATACTTCCAAATACATGCTGTTGGTTGAAATGTTTAAAATGGAGTAAAAGAAAAGAACATTTGAATAAAAGAAGTTACAAAGTTTAAATAAGACTAAGGTTGAATAATAAAGGTTGAATAAGATAATGGTGTTTTACTAGTATTTGCTGATCTACACTATTAGTTTGTCTGTTCTGTCCTATATTTTCTTTTATTAACCTTACAACCATTCTGTTTCTAGAGTGGGCTGCTCAGTGAGAGTAAAAGATTTCAAGTCAAGCTGGAGGAGTGGCGTGGCTTTCTTGGCCATCATCTGCTCCCTGAGGCCAGACTTGGTGGATCTCTCCCTTAGTGAGACCAGGAGCAACCTCCAAAACCTAGAGGAAGCCTTCATCATAGCCCAACAGGAGCTGGGAATACCCAGACTGCTTGAACCAGAGGGTTGGTATAAATTAAAACTATTCAGTTTGTGTTTTTGTTGTATTCAGGAAAAAATGTGCAAAATGTATTTCATTTGTCTGTTCTCAGATATTGATATTACTAACCCTGATGAGAAGTCTATCATGACCTATGTTGCTCAGTTCCTGCAATACTCCAATGATCTACCCTCTGCAGATGATGTCCTTGAGGTAAGATATCAAAACGTTTCTGGATACAGGGTTAACAAGCAAACCCCCCCCCCGCTTTTGTATAAAGCTATACTTTTCCTTTTTTTTTCTGTTCTTGTTTACCCTCTTCTGCTCTATCATCTGCTCCCATTTTTTCATGCTCACTTTTTTTCTCCCCTATATATTTGCTGTAGCTGCAAACTCTACTTTCTCCCAAGTTCCTTTCTCCTATCAACCTTCCCACCCACTTCACACCTGCTGTGTTGTCTTCCCCCTTGTTTCAGGTACAGAGACAAAATAGCGTGCATGCATTTCACCACAAAACTGTTCCATGCTTAATAGTGGTGCAACAGCTCATTGTTCATCCATGATCCGTACAGATTCCTCTCCACGGTTCGGCATGCCCGTGATCTGAAGAGCCGAATGAAAAATAAAAGTTCCATTGTATGGTGCATGGTCAGTCTGTCAAGTGATAGTCATGGCCAGCGGTAGCGGTCCAAGTCGAGGAACAGAGGCGTTTGAGAAACCTCCAGCATAATTTAAATCACATGTTTGGGAGCATTTTGGCTTCTCCATTAAATATGTTGATTGGGGAGGTCATGAGGCCATATTCCATTGTGGAAAATGTAGACATCCTCATCTTTTTGAAAAAAAAAAAAAAAGTTATAAGCTTACGTCTGCTTTGCTTTCTAGTAAGAAGTAAAGTAAGAAGTAATGATACCTTAAATTGCAATTTAAGTTGTTTTTGATTGTGTCCAGATTAAAGGAAATAATTATTGTGCCCTATATTGCACATTAATTTGTTTTTGTTATTTTTATAATTGCATGGAATGAGTCTTGAGTTGAATGTTTTTAATTGGCAAAAAAAACTTGAATAAATGGAGAGTGAAATTTGTCTTGTCTTTTTTTTTTGCTGATCCAAAAACTGATCTGATCCATGACCTACAACCATGATCCAAAAATGATTTTTTTGACCCATTGCAGCACTAATGCTAATATTATCATGCATGGAAGGTCTACTATGCTTTGCCATTTTATAATAATGTCCAAATGTCTTTCTTTTAAAATGTTAATAGGCATCACCCAGTCAGAAAGTTAAAGAGATTACCTGCTGGCTTCAGCAAGCCTATGAAGAGCTGTTGGATGTGTGGTCTTCGACAGAGGGTAAAGAATATGCACAGAGGTATCAGGTAAGTTCAAACTCTGGCCTCACTGTTGATTGAATCTCTTCTGTAAATACATGATTTCTTTGTGGTTCATTTGTACTAATCTGTTAATAGGCATTCCAGACCTTCGTGGGGTCTTTCTATGAGCAGCGACGACCTGTGATTCCAATGCTAAGTGCAATGAAACGTAGTGCAAAACTCAGCGAGGAGCAGCTTGACCTAAGACAGGCATGGGACCTTATGGAAGAGAGGGTGAGTTACAGTATGATTGTTTGTGTGTGCATGAGTTTTTTTTTAAGATGAACCCAGTCCTCCCTCCTTTTACAAACCCCCTTTTAATTCATTCAAATCTGCCCCCACTGTAGATGAGGCATGTGTGTATGTCACGTCGAACCCTCTCTCTCTCCTTCTCCAGGCACCTGGAACAGGCACACACATACCAGGGATAGTCATAGTGTCTCATCTTTATTTTCTCTCAAACTCAAAGCCAAAATGAGCATGAAAGCTAGATTCAAATACTATGATAAATTTACGCAAAAGTAGGGATGTATGCAAACAACTAAAACTACCGTGAGGGTTTTAGTTGTATGGTCAGTCACATGCCAACTTAAATACAAAACTCAAAACCCCAAAACCCAATCAAACAAACTCAAGACACCTGAAACCAATAGCAGAACAAAAGCCCCAACTTAAACCACAAAACATCAAACTCTAGCAGCCACCCACCGTCACAGGCCCCAGACTTGACAGTATGTCTGTGCTAGGCATAGTTTTCAGGACTTTTTTTATCACTGTATGCTTTCACTACACTGATAGTTCCTGAGTGAGCATTAGTAAGTTTAAGTGTGTATGTATGACTTGGAATGCAATCTCTTTACATTAATTTGCATCAAAAGTTTTGCCGTTTCCTTTATATGTTATCTTTTTGGAGGTACACGGGGTCCTAGATTTATGGCACAGATCAGTTCATCACTCCGAGGACCCCCTGTACATGTTTTATTTGGATATTGACAACATCAGAATAAATCTGGCTACTGCATTGATAAATCATGCTTTTGCATTTACATTCATGCATTTAGCAGACATTGTCAGAGTAATTTTATCATCATGTTACAGCTGTAGGCCTGTGTGGAATTAGGAGTCTAGCCCAGGGACGCTTATAGGTGTATTTGCCTGGATAGGGAAACTGGACCCAAGTCTGCAGCCAAGGAGACAGGGATGTTAACCTCTATGCTGCACCAATCACTAATAAAAGTGAAGAGTAGATTAAAATGTAAAAATAGTTTCCCTTTTACTTTCATATTAAAACGTAATCATTTTTGTAGCACAAGCTATGATCCTGTCGTTTGTTGCAGCATATCAGTCGGTGTTGTTTATTGTGTTTTTGTATGCAGTGACCGTCTGTTTCTTGCAGTTGCAGCAGTGCAGAACTGAACTAGATCCAGCTTTGCCTGCTCCCCTATATGCTTTGGATAAATGGCTACAGAGTATGGAGGCAGTGCTGTCTGAAGAGCAGGTCAATTTTGAAAACCATGCGAGTGCAGCAAGAGATGTCAGAGGCAAACAAGAGAAGCTTAAGGTTTGCAAGACTACTGTCTCAGTTTAGTTAGATAAATTTACTTTCATTTCATTTCACTAAGTTCAGTTTGTTATCATTAAATCAGTACAGCATAGTGAACAGCTTGCTAAATGTTCTTACTGGTGCAACATGTGTCTTGCAAAATCAAAATCACTTATCCATTTCACTACACTAAAGGTAATTTCAAAGAAATACAACATTATAAATAAATACTACTTTATAATGCACTATTTGCACAATAGTATCCAAACACCACTTCTAATTAGTGAAATCAGTTTATTTAATGTGCATGCATTACCAGCACAGGATATTGCCATGTTACTGATAAGCGGGTGTCTACAAATGCTCTGACATATTTATCATCTTTTAAGGTCTTGCTAGGTGACATGAGTGGGCATTTGGACACACTTCATGAGTTCCAAAACACAGAAGATGGCTCTCAGGTTCCTGCTGAAAAGCTTGATGAAATGAAGAGACGGTATGCATGTACTTCTCAATCTCTGCCAGTATTTTCAGATTAGTTAAGCTTTTTTCTTACACTCATACAAACTATTCCCACAGTTTCACCAATGTCAAAGTGACAGCGAAGTACCATGGCATTAAGCTAGAGTACAAGGAGCAGTGGCACCATGTCCATGAGCTTTTAGACCATCTCAGAAGCAAGCTGAACACCTGGAAGGGACCCTATGACTCTCAGGAGGCTGTGCGCTCACTTATTCAGGACTGGCATGTAGGTTCCATTGCACTGCTCGATACCCAAAATATTTCGTTGTATATAAGCCTATATAAACTACTGTTCCATTTTCAGAAACAATGTTAGGTTAGTTTAGTTTGTTTCTTTTTTTTTGAGCTGAAGTGTTCTTTGCTGCATGTTGAATTAGGACAGCATCAACACACAAGACTTCGTGTCTATGCTGAAGGCATCTCTCCATGAACTGAAACAGACTGCCAGCCTATACACAAGCAAGGCAGCCCTGGGTGAGCAATTGCATCAAATAAATATAGAAGAAAATGTCTTTATTATTCCATACAAGTTAATTTGATCTTGATGTTATTCTATGCTTTGCAGCAGAGGACGCTGGGGCCGTGTCCAGACAGGTGAGGGAGGCCGAGAAGGAGGCAGAAAGGACAGGGAAGGCAGCAGTTGCAGTTAGGGACACTCTGGACCGTGTGCTGGCTGAATGGGAATCCTACAAAGACTGCTCATACTCATTACAGGTTTTCCTGGAGGGACAGACACGAACAGCAGGGCAAGAGGTACTGAAATGGCTGACTAGCCAAGAATGACGCAGTGTGTGTTTAACCCATCAAGGGTGGCTTTCTCAGCTCATCTGCTTTGCATGCAGTATTGGTGGTTGTCTGGGAGCCAGACTGGTTTCTAGTGGAATTTTACCATTAAGAGAGGGTAGAGTGGGTGTGTCTGTTGTAAAACCAGCAAACCATGTGTGGAAAATGACGTTAGCTTTCAAATTTGTGCTGTGCTTTGCAAGTAGATTAAACAACAGAAAGAAATGTTTCTACAGTAAGTTGTACAGTAACTCATAGTACAGTGAGTTGTTTTTTGACCAGTTTTCTACTATAGTGAATTTTTTTTTAATCAACATGCATAACCTTGATCAGAGTTATGTACAGTGAGACCCATAGCCAGAAGGTCAGAGAAGCTAAGTGAATTGGAACTGTAAATTGTTTTCATTAGACCTCAGAAGTGCATCTGCTATGCTTGTTTGTCATGCAGCAGGCATCCTACAACCTGTCTGAATGGAGCTCCTGCCAAGCCAGGCTGAACAAAGCAGGCAACTTCTTGACTGAGGTTACAGACAGCTCCACTAGCTACACTCTGGCACATGAGCTCAGTACACTCAACACAAAGTGGGCCGACTTCATCAAGAGGACCAAGTTTGTGAGTACAAAGGAAGAGCTGCATATTTGACACTCATAAATTTCTTTTGTCTTTAAAATTGCCTCTATTCTTTGGTCTCTTCAGTAGATTTTTTGACTGCTACAGTTTTGGTTAAACGATGTCTAATTAAATGCCGTGCTTGCTAAGACTCAGTTGTCAAATTTGAACTTACAACAAAACAACAAAAACTGATTAGAATGGTCAAGAATTATGGATTCCTTTCATATTAGATGGATGCTATATTAATAGTTGTATAGAACCCTAACCAAATGATACAACATTTGAGCCCTGCATTTGTTTTTCTATCCTCTGTATAGTTGCCATATATTTTGCATGAAGTCAATATCTCTTACTTTGCAGGCAGTGGCACCTCAGCAGCCCAGCAGCATAGCCCAATCTGCTCAAGCCACACACACGCTGCTTCAGGAAGCAGGCTGGACGCTGAGAGAGGCAGTGCAAGTGTCCTCAGGAACTCTACGTACATACAGCAAGAAACTGCAGGTACCTCTGTTCTTCACCTCCCATGACTTGAGTTTAACACAGAATTACTGTAGTGTTTCACTTTGTCTGATTACCAAGCAATTTCTTCTTGTAAACTGTCATTTCTGCACTGTCACATCTGTCTGATGTCTGTGTTTGTCTTTCTCTGTCACACTTATTCCAGGTCTTGGCAAAGATGTCAGAGTTAGATTTGGACTCTTTATCACTATCTCCAGAATTTAATGAAGAAGCTCTGCAGAAGCTCAAAAGCACACTTCCAGAGGTGATACTTTTGAAAGGAAACTGCACACCTCTTTGTCTGAGACGGATATTGAAATGTTTGTCCAAATGCAACAGTAACTCACTGTTTATGCTAAGCCTGTCAGATTAAAATTTTGCATTCAGCTTTCTGCTTTGCAATGTTAAAGATTTTTAACCATTGACCTTCATTTTGGAATTTAAACTTAAATTTAAATGGATGATTGTTAGAATATTCATTTCAATTTGATCAACGATCTGATGATGACTCTTAGTTAAACTATGCTTTATTTGGTCTCTGGTTGGTTGTTTTCAGATTTAGACATACGTTTTTTTGGACAGAATTATGTCACTCTAATGTCACATTGCTGTTCTGAATTAAGATCTAAAACTCCCATTTGTGTGACGGTGTCAGCTCTGCAGGAAGTAGAATTTATCTGCGGTTGTGTTTTGTGTGTATTGGTAATAAGATGAAGGAGGCTCTGAGCAGGGCAGAGCAGTCTTGTGAAGGCCTGCAGAAAAGTACGTCTCTGGTGGAAGGAAAGCTTGCTGAGCTGGACCACTGGAACACAGAGGCAGTAGAAATCTGCCAACAGTTGCGAGAGTGGCATCATAGACACAAAGAGCCTCATCCCAGAAACAAAGTAAGCATAAAAATCAGTACATTTCAGTGTCAAGAGTAATTTTTACAATATCAGTTCTTTTTCAGAGAGGACTTTTAAATTTTTTTTTTTCTGATTATAGTCACTGATCAGTAGAGGACTGCAGCTGGAGAGCCAGGTGGTGACGGAAGGACAAGACCTGCAGTCTTTGTTGGAGAATGTGCAGAAGAGCTCCTTACTGCCCTACTTCAGCATTTCTGCCCTACAGAAAAGAGTGCAATGTACTGTCAAACAGTGTCAGGTAACTATGAAATAGAAATATTAAATGTCTTTTGATTGGTATATGTTTTTGATATTTCATTTATATATTTTGATGGGATATGTAGAGATAAACATACACACGTGTATATGAACAGGCAGCAAAATCACATAAGGCTTTATTAAAAACTGATTTGCAACCCATTTCCATGGTTAGACCTTTAAAACAGAGATAAAACAAGCAGATAAAACATTACACATGATACATTGAATAGAAATAATTCAGCTGTTTAAACTTCATATTCTACAATAGATACTAATATAAATGACATGAAACTAATATGAGCAATTTTGCTATGAGAGTAAGTCTGTGTGAATACACAGACCCCTACGTTTTATTTCAGTCAGAATTGCATAAAAAAAGTCATAAAGTTTTATTTCAGTCAGAATTGCACGAAAAGAGTTATAAAAACTAATTTTCCCTATTATCCCTTTATTAGGAGGTTACAGAGATTCTTACAGGTATGGGATTAAAACGCATAGGGGAAACTCAAGGTCAGCCCCCACCAAAGGTTATTGTTCATGCGTACACCATTCCAAAGGCCCAAGCAGGAACCGTACGGACACATGAAATTCAGGCCTCCATGACTTCTCAAGAGAGGATAACTCAGCATCAAAGCCTGCAGAATTATGACTGTTGTCAGGTACAGAAGCAGCTGATAGCCAAACCTGTTGCCCAACTCCAAGTGCTCTCGCTGGGCCATGCTCATGATGAGCCCGATGCTCTTCTGAAAGATGAAGATGGACAGCTCAAACAAACCCAAACTGTGCTTTCAAAGAGTCAGATGGAGTCTAAGGTTTTAACTTTAGGCCTGAATCAAACTAGCATGGCACTGGAAACACCCCAACAGCACTCAGGCTCTGACAGCAGCTCTCAAAGCATGTGCAATATTCCAGTAACTTCACAACAGCAACATACCGACACTCGATCCAAATCTAAGTCTCAAATCACAACTACTACCCTACAACAGCAGCATGACCCTCTTGCAAAGGATCAGCATTTTCCTGAGATATCACACCCATGTTTCAAGACAAGCTCACCACAAGCTCAGGCCAAGCTACACGCACAGTGTGACACACCCACACACACCCGGCATGGCATCTCACCCCACGCTTTAAAACAAGCCCAGGCCCAGCCAAAAGCTCGGCAGAGACAGCGAGGCCAAGGCAAAACTCCAGGTGCTGCCCACATCCCTGGGCAAACTGAAGTGTACTCTAGAGCCCAGGCCATGGCTAGGAGTCGTATGGAGAAGGCCAAACAGCATCTGCATGAACATATAGAAGAGGTCATCACCATCTTCAACAACAGGGTAATATCTGAAGAGCAAACCAGGAGGAAGCAGGTGAATCCAAATACATTACAGGATATAAATGGTACCTATTTGGCTCCATTGTTTTTCCAGTGTACCTTGCAGTAAAATTGCAGTAAATGTATAATATGGTAAAAAAAATATTTTTTCTACCTCTAGGGGGCACTGCAGCAGCTTGAGCCAGCAGTGTTGGACGAGTTTCTAGATGCTGTAGAGGGCTTAAGAGCTTTCTGTTCTGAGGTCCAACTCAGAGACGTGAATCATCTTTCTCTGTCTGTCCGGGCCCAATGGGAGGTAAATACATTTGCTAAGCAGGCCTTACTCTGCATTAACTAGTAATATGTTGCACTGATTTTAATTCAAACCTGCAATGAACTGACATGTAGAACTCCTTGGGCTGACTGGATTTAAAAGGATTAATGGATTGTTGTGAGTGGTTTAGGTTCTGTGTTTGTGATTAGCTGTGATCATCCTAGAGCACCTAGTTGTTTACTATAGTTGTAACTCAGTGGGGATAGCGGGGAACAGAACCAACAACGAATAAGTGCAAGTTCACTGCCAACATATATCTGTATGTAGGTACACAAGTAATATCACAGAGGTCATAGCGGAAAGATGGAATGACTGGCTGTTACAATTATTTATAAAATTCCTTTGAGGTGCATCTAAAAACTGTACTGTGTCTTACTGCCTAGGCTGTGTGTTCAGCAATAAGGTCCTTTCTGCCTGATTTGTGGCAAGAGGTTCAGCGAAGGGAGTCAATTAACATGGCTGTTTTGAAATGTGAAATAGACACTAACACTGGCTGTGTTCCAGACCAAGCGTGCACTGAACAGGTACCCTAACACTGCATGCTCTTATGTGCATACACTGCATTAGATTCTCCACAGCACCACTGTTTCTGCTTGCTCTTCACTGCAGGAGGAGCGTATCTTCTTCGCTTGATAATTAATTTATTCTGTTTTATGATTTTTTTTATTTCATTATTTGAGAGGGGGCACTGCAGAGTAACATTCTCACATACAGTGTGATGTATATGGGATTTCTAGATAAAGAAAATGTGCATATATTTAATGTCCTACATATATATAATCTACATTTCTACATTAAAATGTTTGCCATTTACTGCCAAGCTAAGACAGCAGCCACATATATCCCGCAGTAATGGTTCTTAAATGAGATTCATTGCCTCAAGGTTTTTAAAATGTGCATGTGGTGACTGGATCATACCACAGAGCAGGCATAGTGAATGGCTGCCCTGGAGATGTGTTAGTACATCAAACTGTGCAGTCTTCCAGCCCTCCAGAACTGGCGTCTGCACCACATTCCTTAGAGATAACGAGAGGAATTATAATTCACCAGTTAAAAATTGAAACACATCCGGGTGGGGCCCTGACTGCTCTGAATCCTGTCAGAAACCTCCCTCAACCGACTGCGAGGGGGCCCCTCGCGTGGAATTGACCGCAAGGGGGCCCCCAGCGCGGAATTGACCGCAAGGAGGGCCGTAAGCAACCTCCTCCCCCCAGGACTGACCGCGAGGGGGGCCCCCAAGCTGCTAGGAAGGGCACGGATACAAAGAACATATATTTAAGATTACATATAATATTACATGCATATACCTTTCGTATACATTTCATTTGTTTGGATCATAGAAATATGGGACTATGTTTAAAGTTTCTAGAATACCTCTCAAGTACAATTAGTGATTTGGTAGATTCCCAATGTGTCTAATCATGAAGATGTATGCAACTGCTCCTCATGTCTGGGCTGGCTATAAGGCATAACACCTTTGCCCCATTGCATTAGTCAACACTGGAACTTTGCTGTCTAATCACTTTCAGTCGTATTACCTTCACTTTCAATCATGCAGGCACCTCTGCACAAAGCTCTGCTCACAGCGTTGCACCTGCTTGTTACTAGAGTGGCATATTTCCATCCTAATTCTGTTTTTCACTGTTTCTAACAGATGAAGCATTAAAACATCTTGATTTACATATTCAACCTAAGTACAAAAATAATGCAGAACCTGTACTGTACAAAACTGTAACTTCTATCTAGCACAAACGGTTCCATGAATCACCCCTTGATTATAGCTTTGCAGTGTTTGTACCCACTGTACTGCAGCTTTTACACATTGTGTTATGCTTCTACTCTCAGGCCTGTTCCTCAGCTGTGGAGCCTAAGGGGGGTCTAGAGGCTCTGAATGGACTTAGTGAGATGCTGAGACCCTCACCTAGATCCTGTCTGGCCACCACCCATTTGAGAGAGAGAGAGGGGAGACTGGAGACTGTTCACTATATTAACCCAGTCAGCCAAACGGCAACATGCCAGCACAGGTGACTCATTGAGCAGTGATTCATTTGAAGTACTCAGTAGTGGAAATGCAAACTTTCTTTAAGGCAACAGCATATACAGTAATCGTTCGTTACGTTCATCCGCGTATAGTGAAATCACGTGTTGTTGTGTTTTGGTAGAAAAATGCCTAAAAATGCCTATTTTATAGTGGAAACCCTAAGTAAATCCCCAAATATGCTCCCAGAACACTTTAAACTCAGTTTAATGCATTACCCTTAAAGAAAATGTAAAGGTAAACCTGTATCCGAATTTCTCCTTTAGACCCTGTCTCTCCAGTGTTCCCTGCACCTCCTTGAGCGTAACCAGCAGGGCTTTATTTCTCCTGCCCAATAATCGTTCTCTCTGCTCCTCCTCCTTTCCCTGTGATCTCTCTGTTACTCTTATTCTCTTTACCCCACCCACCTCCATCACTGCTGCACTGTTGACCAGTGTAGACACCACACCCTGACAGCATTAGTGCCCTGTGTCACGCTCATGCCTACATCCCCCAACATATGGTCTAACTCTACAGCTTCCTATCTGGCCTGCTGAAGTCTCTGCTTGATGGATGCAGTTGGTAAAGCAGTCCCTAGTATTGCAGAAAGCTCCTCATTCAGCGGCGGAGTGAACGGGTCCCCTTGTGTGAAAACATCTAGAAAAAATATAATTATTGTCACAAAAAAGCAAAAATAGGATATTTGCAGTTTCCGTGTTTTTATGGGGATTTCCACATAAAACTATGAGTTTGGTTCTCAAAAATGAATCCGGGGCTTCTTCTCCTGTTCTCCTGTTAGACAAGGCTTGATTGTTTAAGTATAAAATCCTGCTTTTACGTCCCTTGGCATGTAGTCGAATTATAATATCAGAAGC
>JBBPDE010200023.1:5825-16332 GCA_037974605.1 Nannopetersius ansorgii
AGAAATGGTGTTTGTTTGTGAAGCCACAAAGTGACCTACATATTAATCATTCAAGAATAATGACACCATTCAGGACACTATGCTAAAGAAAAGGCTCAAGATTTTGCACAGTACTGTACACCACAGTCAATTTTGGAATGGCATTTAACTGCTGACTTTTCAAAATCTGGAGACACAAAACAGTGTTGAGACTAACAAGAGTGGTTACCTCCCTGATAAATCCCAGGTAAAGGCTGACTGGATTTCTTTTAGGGAAAACCATCTCACATTATGTGAATATCTGTGACAGTGTTGGTTCTTATTGGAAATGATGCCATTGTCATTAGCACTACACACTGTCTTGTGCTGTCTCGTTTAGAGGTATTGTTGCTCTTGCTCTGTCCTGTCTTGCATTTGTGTTCTGTTCTGATCTGCTCTTGTGTTGCACCATGGTCCTGGAGGAACGTTGTTTCATTCTTACTTTGTACTGTGTATATGGTAGAAATGACAATAACAATCTACTTGACTTGACTTGACTAGATCCTGCTTACTTTATCCCATGATGTACACATTGAAAAGACATCAAAGTGCTTGAAGATACAAGGTGCCTAAATAAAGGTGTTCCAACCACTCAGCTTTCAATGTCACCAATATGTTGGTGGGACAAATTTGCTGACAGTGTCCAAGCAGACAGAGTGTGTCAAATGTGGCATTAGAGGTGAGTCTTTTTAACACAGAGAGGGCTGAGAGAGTTTACACATGGACTTTGCTAAGCTCTGCATTCATCCTGCACAGAACACTCTACACACACGACACACACATAGGTCATCCAGTGCAGCATAATTGAACATGCGCTGACCTCTATTGTTTTTTCATTCCGACCACAGCACTGAGGACATTCAACCTGCTTTTACTGACCAATCAACTGCCCAACAAGATGGCAGAGCTGTGCAGTGCAACCTCGTTTGCAATTTCATATATTTTGGAGAAAGTATTCAAGAACAAATAATAAAAGTAAATCTAATCAGATCAGTGATCCTCAAATTGAGGGCACTAAGGGGGCAGCAATACATTCAGTATCTCTACTAATAATCTCTGGTATCTCTGATTAACAAATAAGTTTGTTGAAGCTGGTAACTGTTTAAATGTGCTAAAGGGTAAATAGTATTCAAAATGAATAAACAAGCCAACCGATTTCAAATCAACACCATCCGCTGCCCTCTTGACCAGACATAATACTGTAATTGCTCTTGACAGTTGTGAAATATGTCATCAAAATATTGTAGATTACTGTACTGGTGTATTTTTCTTTCACACTCTTTCCTGTGGAACGTGGCAGGTTGGAAGGCTCCTCATTTAAAAATGTGTCTTTGATGACTCTGAAAATAAAAAGTGTGGACAAAATGACTTAAAATGTAACAAGGGATGATGAAACCAGGTAAAGAGGCAACTGTCGCCAGGACTGAAAAGATGTGCTGTTTGGAAACACACGCACTAATTGGCTTTAACATTAAAACCATTTGATTAAAATATTAAAAACACCTCATTTTGTGTGGGTCCCCGAAACAGCCCTAACATGGTCTTTGGGCTTGGTCTCCACATGGAGCAATCAGACCAGGACACTTTCTATTTCTGCAGTCCAGTTATGATGATAACATGTTTTACACTTGGTGGTGGACAGGAGTCAGCATGGGCACTCTGACCAGTCTGCAGCTACGCAACCCTATACGCAGCAGGGGTCGGTCCACTGTGTGTTCTGACTGCTTTCTATCAGAGCAGCATTCATTTCTTTAGCTGTTTGTTCTACAGCAGTTCTTCTTTGGAATCAGGCCAGATGGGCTGGCCTTCACAAAAGACGTGCTGTGGGAGATGTTCTATCCCAGTCAGTGTTCTTCACCTGTAGTGGGGTTAATGTTGGGGCTGATTGGCATGTACACATAGATGCTATAGTTTTATGAACCTGCTTATTGAGGAGAACAAGCTCAAAAGAAAGATTATATCATGACTTATTCAGACCAGTTCAGAGACTCACTCCATCCCTGAATTCCATTACTCCATTCCACCAGTCCAGTTCACACCGTCACAAAGACCATTAAGGACTTGATCAGATTCAGTTTTAATCCCAAGATTCTTTCTGTATTCGTCTGTTCAAAGTATCACTGCTTTTCCTGCATACGGAGTGTTTTCTTTGATATTTTGTTTTTTGATTCTCTTGCCCATGTCTCTCAACTCCGATTTTGGTCTTATTACTCTGTTTGCTCATCAGACTGCCTTACTGGACATTGCTGCTCATGCTCTATGATTCACTTCTTGGATTTGTTTGTCTGTTGGCCACATTTTCTTTTTGTTTCTGTTTTTTGCTGCTTTTTGCCTGTTGAAATAAACTTTTGTGTTCCACATTTGGGTCTATCTTGTTTTGTTCATCCCACTAGCAGTTCTCCACAACACAATGATGCAATGAAAATAAGTGAAACTCAGTTAAAGGAGAAATATTACAGTGGATCAGCTCACTCTGTTTCCATTAGCTGGTCCTCATCACACTAATGGCATGGAACGCTAGTGGCGCAGCCCAATCTAAAATGCTTTATAATGTTTAAACTACCAGCCCTCCGGTCTCCTACCAGCCCTGCACTTTTGATCTGTTATTGATGCTGATAGCGGATATGAGGCCATTATAATCCCACTGTATTATATATACTCTGTCAGATGGGCACTGAGGTTGCATAAGCTCAGCCTGTGGGGTGTGAGCTATCAGATCTCTGCCATGTGCCCTTCTTTCCATTCAGACTCATCAGAACAATGAACAGGGGGAGTGTGCTGTGCTGGATGCCCATTAAGACACCTCTGAGATTAACCCCCCAAAAAGGACCGTGATACGTGAGATGTGAATTTGGGAACCCCTTTGCAATCATAAACATGCAATAATGACAAACAATTAATTTTAACATGACATTTGACATGACATATCTTGCTTGTGAGAGTTTCCTCCCACTCAGTGATGTTAACAAAAACCATTTGACTGTGTTTATGTCACAGGAGCCGGACCTAGCCGGTTCCTGTGATTTACCTCTGTGTACAGACCAGGCTGGGAAGCAGGCATCCATACTGCGTTTCTTTATTGAACCAAAACAAAACAGAAATCAAACCTGGCGCAGGGGCCGCTAGACACAGGAACAGGAAAAAACAGGATTCAGACAGGGCATCAACGAGGGTAAATGAGGTGAAATGAGTCAATTGACTGACATCAACGGGCTAAACAAACGGAACTTAAATACAGACAGAAATCAGAGAACAAAACACAAACAGATGAGAACTAAGACACGTGACACAAAACAGAACAGTCAAAATAAAAGTCCCCAAACAACAACAGAAAAGCAGTGGCCCCTACTGGCCACTGACCAGTAACAGTTAACAACAAGCAGATTCCCTGTTTATTATTCAGATCATGAAGCAATCCGACCAATCAGGAACATTAGACAATTAGTTACATGCTAATGCTTGCTCCTCAGCCCCCCGACCACAACCCACTCCTCGACTCCACCAACAACTGCAGGAATCATGTTGGGCTACCTGTTCCTCTGCTGCATTGAGTCCAGCAGTTGATCCGCAGATGGGGGTACAGCAGGAAAAAATTCCAATTTAAGTGATCTGGGACAGACAGCCTGGCCAAGCACCTCACCTAAATTACCTGTCAGTCTGGTTTTATGGTGTACTGAGATTAACAGACAATGTGAGTGTGTCTACCCCAACTACACACACACACACACACACACACATACAAACACATAGAGAGCTTTGTTCTTATACAATATTAAAGCCTTTTTGTGTAATAATAATGTTCCATAATAAT
Organism: Nannopetersius ansorgii; assembly: GCA_037974605.1. Lineage (NCBI taxonomy): Eukaryota > Metazoa > Chordata > Actinopteri > Characiformes > Alestidae > Nannopetersius > Nannopetersius ansorgii. The sequence continues at coordinate 9,655 of JBBPDE010200023.1, forward strand.
AATGTTCCATATGCATGACATATATACGCATCTATACATGATAATATGCCCTATATGTAACAAATATTTATATTTACATATATTAATCCTATAGAATATTTTTTAGCACTCTGTACCTGGAAAAAGAGACCATGCATCTTGGTCACATCTCATACACATCTCAGGCTGGCGGCTTTAAAAATTAATTGCAGAAGTTTCTTTTTTTTCTGCAGCTGTAGATAATGTCAGAGTTGACACAATCCAACCTGAACAAAGTGGCAGACAGACAAATGACTTATATGTCTCTCTGTCCTCACCTCAAAGGGAGAGAGAGTGAGGGAGAGAGACTGACAGAAATAGTACTAAGATAGTACTAAAATACTCACTAAGAGGGTTTGACCAGCAAACTTACAAATGAATTGGCTGCTCACGAACTTCCTGCTATTTTAGAGGGGATGATTCAGCTATGTCTACGCATTGACCTTTGCTTAGGGTCCACACCCAAGCCTGCACACCAGTTTCAAGCCCTGACCATCAGCATCCACTTCAGAAGCCCACGCATCTTCAGCCGGGGAACCCATGCAGCTTGGATGCACCTTCCTGTCGACAGCGGAGAAAGAACGATGATATTGCGAAGATATTTGTGCCTATTACACCTCCCCCGACCACCACTGTGCCTCTTCATGACAAGAAATAGTACAACAGTGCAAGAAAACACATTCTCTCTCTCCTGATATGAAAGTATTTGGTGTGATGGGACCAGGATGTGTGTGTTTACTGCTATAATTTATACTGTTAGTGGTTAACATGATCTCAATTAGGAAACTCATTAAAGTTGAGAGGGTTCAATTGCACCCTTCATTAGAGCATGGCCATGGTTTCATTAGACGTCCATCAATCAAAGGAAGCTGTGTAACTTCTCTTTATGGTTGAAGTGTAGTTTTATTGCACACACATCCGAGGCAGTAAGAACTCTGCACACACACACATTGTATTCCCTCTACATATTGTTTTATTTATTTACGTTTATTTATCTACTTATTTACTTTTTCTTATTAATTTGTTATTGTTTATTTGTTTTAATAGTCTTAGTATATATTTATTTGTTCATTTAAATTGTACATATTTAAACTACTGGTGTCATGTTGGCTCAGGAAAGGAGGACACAGATTCAGGAGTTAAATGGAATTCAAATATAAGTCACTTAAGGCCGCTGAACTTGGCAGAACAAAACAGTTGGAGACTCTCTCTCTCTTGGAGTCACAATGAAGGGACCAGTTGAAGGGACCATTAGCATACACAGCCTTTCTGCCCACTCTCATGCTCACACAACACCCATCCACCCCACGCATACACACACATGATTGGTCTTATATTTTTACAATCAGAAATAAAAAATGTATTTATATATTATAGCTTCAAAATATTTTGAAAAATCAATATCATTCTTAAAGTTACAAAATCTATGAAGTTTTTAAAAAGCTTTAGATCACTGATTCTGATTATAAAAGCTTTCTGTGATGTCTGAAGCTCCACTGCGGACCCCAGAGACATGGAGCCTCCAGGTAAAGTAGGGCATTCAGGTGCTGAAGGTCCAACCAGTCGTGGAGAATATCATTCCATATATATATATATAAGAAGAGGTGGCATAATATTCCAGTGGAATGAGCACTGCACCCAAATGCCCCCTTGGGTTACATTGGGCTGCAGGTTTCTTTTAAGTTATTCAGAAAACAGCAGGCAAAATGCAGAAGGACACTCGGCTCAGACCTCTGTGTAAGTCTATACATATACACATACATTTGGAATTTATTCCTGGTGCTTAACCACGTCTGGGTCACGAAAATAACAGGCTGAGGAGAGCAACCCAGATATTCCTTTCCCTGTCCGCCAGCTCCTCCTGGGGGATTCCTAGATGTTCCAGTTCCAGCTAAGACATATTACCCACCTAGTGGGTCTGCCTCTGGGTCTCCTCCAAGTTGGCCATGCCTGGCACATCTCCAGAGGGAGGCACTCATCATGACTCAATGCCTGAACTTCATCAAGGCGACCTATCTTTATTATTTAGAATGCAATGCAATATGAAAAATAAGGAAACAGAAATGAATTTACATGAACAAGGGTAATACGTCACTATGCTGAGGGGCATATGCAAGACTACGTAAGCAAAAAAACACTTAAAAAGCATCTCACCAACCCTCCTGCTGGTTTCACCTCCAACCCACAACTCATACACCTGATCCTACCGATCAAGGACTTCTTAAAACAACAGCTTGCTGGATCAGGTGGGTGGATTATGGTTGGAGCTAAAGTCTACAGAAATTAAGTTCTCCAGCAGGAGGGTTGTTCATTTCTAATATTAAATAAATGAGTTTTACTGATATCATGCATGTGTTCCGTAGACAGTCCTTAAACCTGGTTCCTTAGCCAGGATTTGACTTCTATTTTAAATAGAATTGTCTGTTACAATGCCCAATGTTTTCAGAAGAAGGATAAAACATTGATGAAATCAATGCAACAAGATATTTTGAACCAAAAATATTACGTTAAAAATGAATGGTGATCACCAGAATGATACAGACTCCCCACTGCCACCTGACCTGCGAGATACAATGTTCATGACCTGTGGCTTGAAAAGGCCCTGCAGATGAATCCCACCGCTTCATCTTCTCAGTAATTTGTGCATTTAAGAGATTAGCCACAGGCTTCCAATGCGTGGCATTTCTGCTCAGCTGTCTATTTAATTTCCTCCTATGTGTTAAAAAGACATCAAGTTCACTGCATCTCGAGCAGATCCCACCTGGAAGGATTACCCGCAGGAACATTTCTTCATGATAAATATATCTGGGCTTTCTTCCCACAGGAGTACACTTGATATTAACCTGATAAGCACAGATGTCCACCCTCTTAGGGTTATGTGACCACCATCATCTCCACCACAGTCTCTTCCTCCATAGTCATCTGGACTACAGTGATTTTCACCAAAGTACCATTTCCACAATAATGAATTCCCACCACCACGGTCATTTTCTTCATAGACATATCCACCACAGTCATTTCCACCACATACAGGTCCAAAACAGTTAGGGTTTCCCCTTTTGAGTCTTGGTTCTTCTTCCAGATTTAGGAGGTTTTTCCTCACATCTGGCTTGCTCACTAGTGGCTTGGACCTGAATTCTGCGAAGCTGCTGTGTTAAAAAAATGTTTGCAAAAAGCACTATATAAATAAAATTGAACTGAATTGAGTGATTTCCACCACAGTCATCTCCACCACAGTTATCTCAACAACTGCCATCTTGGGCAGCTGGTAGGCTAGTGGTTAGGGCGTTCACCCTGTGATCAGGAAGTTGCAGGTTCGATTCCCAAGACTGCTAAGCACCTCTGAAGTACCCTTGAGCAATACTGCAACAGTTGTGTCTGCCACACGTACACAGCGCTAGGACTGTTGGATTCTTCTTCAAGTTCAGCTCTGCAACTTTCTTTGGTGCAAAGACTGAGATAAAACTTGTTTTCGATTTTTGGACTGAGCCATTTCCTATTTTGTGTGTATGAGCGTGTGAATATTGGTGTGTGCTCATTCCCACCCTTACGGAAATTCACTATGGTTTCCTATGGTTTTTATGCAGTAACCATAGTTTTACTATGGTACCCCATGGTACTTTGGTACTACCCATAGTTTTTACTATGGTTTATCCATAGCACTTCATGGTAGCTGTGGTACTACCATAGTTTACATATACATATATCACTTCATAGTTACCCAAAAAAACATGAAAACCATGGTTATTTAATCATAGTAAACCATGGTTAATTTTCGTAAGGGCAGACCCACTCAGGGAGAACGTTGGTGGGTTTACTTGTTTTTACGGCATTTAGCAGACACTCTTATCCAGAGCGACGTACATCAGTGCTAGTCCACAACTGTTCTTAAACCTGTAAAGCTATACTTAAATCAACAACAGCTATTTAACAAAGTTACTGCTGGCTAAGTCACACACCATAACAAACCCTGTCAAAGACAAAAAGCTAGTCAGAGATTAATACACAAGTAAAAACAGTTAAAAGGGTAAGTGGCTGAGGGATTTGTAAATATATAGGAAAAGATGTATAAGAGATATGTGGGCGGACTGGCTAGTCGCCAAGATGATTCTTAAAGTGGTGGGTCTTCAGACCACGCTTAAAGACAGCGAAGGACTCTGCAGATCTGATTGCAAGAGGGAGTTTGTTCCACCACTGGGGGGCCAAGACCGAAAAGAGTCTAGAGGGTGTGGAATCGCATTGACAGAGCAGTGGCTGGGGTACAAATGCACATTTAAAGGGAGTTAGGCTGGTGGCAGAGTTGCACAGGGAGTTCTGGAGGTGTTCAACCCAGACCAGTAACCTGCCCTGTCATGTTGCCAGCCATGGCAATAAACCAGGAGGAACCTAACAAGTTCATAAACTTCTACATTCAGCCCGACCATTATACTGCAGGACAGTGGATCTCAGCTTCTCAAAAACGGCTTACATATCTGTGAGATGAACTGGGGTCCATTTTCTGATAAGATATCCTCAGGGAGGCAGTGGAAGCAGAACACTGGCTTGAACAGAGTTTCGGTAAACTAGAGGGTAGAAGGAAGGAAACAGAATGGAATAAAATGGTCATTAAAAATTGAATTAAAATTTAGCTACCACCCCCAGAACAGTCATGTACCCTTTAGATACGGGCAGATCTGTGACAAAGTGCACTGCAGTGTGGGACCACATTCGGTTTGGTACCAGAATGTACCATAGTTTACCGACAGGCAAGGATGATGAGAACATTTACATTTACAGCATCAGTGGGCATGGAAGACCACTGATATTTAAGTTATTTCTAATGTACAGGCAATACCGGCATGTCTGGTGGTTGGCGTGAGCCCATTCCACTAAAATACCACGAAGGGGCTCCGGGGCGAAGACCTGGCCTAAGGGGCAGCTCCCAGTTAGCAACATTCTGTTGGGCCGGATCCGGCCCACATAATCCATGTCCCTCTGGCCCGGATACCGCAAAGAATGACGGCCCAGTGACTGCCCAGATATGGTTTACCCCAACTCAGGAGGAGTTAGGGTAAACCATATCTGGGCCGTCACTGGGCTGTCATTCTAGGGCCACTATTCTCACCAAACCCAGAACCTTCTCACTGAACTGAGTACCTTCTATCTGGACCCAGGACCTTCTTATTGTGCGGCAACAGCACTAAACTGCTGCACTGCTGTGCCTCAGTACAGTAATACAAGTAAACACACACACACACACACACACACACACACACGCATGCTCGCACACACTTACACATGTTTGAATGCACTCACACACGTGCATGTACACACACACATGCCCAGAGCAGAGTCAAACATTAAAAATAATGTGTTCATCCCTGTGCCTTGTTTATTACAGCACATCACTCAGTGCCTTTCTGCGCTTTTAATTCATCTACACTGTTTAAGTCAACCAGATGTTACACATACACACACAATTCCCCTGTGTAGCATGCTGCTGAGTGCAGCCTGATCTTCAAAAATAAACACTTTGACGTTTTTATTGTACTCACCTGAGGGGCAGTGCTCAGAATTCAAAACAAATCAGAATTTCCCTTTCAGTCCCAAAACAGTTTTGAGACATTTCTGGGTTTGAACTTATTGTGAGCCATAAACATGAGCTAAACGTCTCTCTACCTGCTCAAACCACATTCAGCTCTTCATTAAGATGGAGTGGTCTTCTGATTTAGGACACTCTAGGCTGCTGTAAGCTGCAATAATGAACTCAACTTCAGTGCTACAGGCTATATCTGTAGTTTTATGTGAGTGGAGGAAAGTACCACAGACAGATAAGGCACAAGGACAAACGCAACACATTGCCTTGGTCCTTGTGCCTTAATTGCCTATGCGAAAGTTAGTCTGCCAGCCTGTGTCTATTTTAAGTGACTTGTTGTGTGATGCAATTCCAATAAACAAAGTGTCTACAGTTGTGTCATCACTATCAGGATCAGTGTCAGTGTCAACTGGTGCCACCACTTTGCTTAGTTTGCACATCACAGAGAAGTGTTTTTTCTATTCACGTGCATTGCAGTGGGCATTGAATGCCAGACAGTTTTGCGGTTTATGTTGTCTCCTGCACCGGCCACATGACTGGATTTGCGTGTTCTGTTAGCTTTACTTTCTGCTTGTATATGTTGTTTATATATTGTGAGAGACTTAGTGGATGTCACACATACAATGTTTGTTTTACTTCAGACAATTTTGGGATAGGGAAGCAATTGTATTGGGGTGATAGACACACTTCATTTTGTGTTTTCCATGTAATGGACATCAAGACACGGCCATGAACGTTTGCAGTGGGCACAAGACCATGTGACCTGGACAATGCAGTAGTGCTATGTCCTGTTCACTGATGAGTGTTGGGTCACCTTGTACAGAAATGATGGTCGTCAGCGTTGCTGGAGAAGGCGAGGTGAGCGATACGCTGAGGTGAACATGGTCCCCAGGGTTTGCTTTGGTGGAGGAAGTGCAACAGTCTGGGCAGGCATCACCAGTCCGCGCTAAACAGACTTGGTTATTGTACAAACCGGATTCCAAAAAAGTTGGGACACTATACAAATCCTGAATAAAAACTGAATGCAATGATGTGGAGGTGCCAACTTCTAATACTTTATTCAGAATAGAACATAAATCACGGAA
>JBBPDE010200060.1:0-16328 GCA_037974605.1 Nannopetersius ansorgii
TGGTTAGACCTAAACTGCATTTCGTTGCCTTGTACTTGTACATGTGTAATGACAATAAAGTTGAATCTAATCTAAATAGCGGAGTTTGTTTTATTGTGTTTTGAGCGAGTATTGGCCAGTGAGTTTTTGCCACTGCAGTGGTCAGGCACATCTGAATTCAGCATGCATAAAACACAAGCATATATACAATCCAGTATTTCATCATGTGTTGCTGATTTTTTTCTCTGTTACATGTATCTTCAGAGTCTTTGCTTTGAAATGAGTCCAACCGTAGACAAAAATAATTATTTTTGAGCTGCAAAGTCCCAAGATGGCCGCTACAAACCCTATTCTTAATCTATGTCCAGCAAACCAGTTATTTAAAATGTTCAATGTCTAAAGTCTGTATGATTGAATTGATTCACCTCTCATGTAATTTAGCTGCATTTCTCAGTCTTTTGTGACCATCCTATGATGGTGTAGAGAAACATCATATGATCGTGTAAAAAAAATTGACCTGCTGTTGGTCCATGCATGGTTTTACTTTAACAGTTTTTTTAACACTGTCGGTTCTGTAATATGCTTAACATCCAATCTGCATGGGTAAATTAATTTGTGATATGCACAGCTCCACCAGGCTGGTGTATACAGAGCAGTCAGTGTTGTGAACCAGTTGGGTGACTGCCTAAAGAACCCTGGGGCAGAGAGAATACCAGGACTGGCACAACAGACTTTAATAACTAGTTAAAATACTCTTTGTATTTTACACATGCTGTATAACACATGATATTCTCTGTCATGTTTTTTTATGCTGCTGCACACTGCACAAGGTTTGTGTCTTTGGTTCTGCTGATACATGAATAAAGAGAAAGCTTCAATGTCAATTTGTGGAATAAAATATTGTTCTATAAGTTTTCTTAGTATGTTTCTGCAGCTGAGCCATAATTTCCCTGAGAAAAGAGCCAGTGTGGCTGCTAACCAAGCACAAGGTCACATAATTTATTGTCTTGTGACTGTGACCAGCCGATAAAACATTTCAGCCTCCCTAACACTCTTGGAGAGGTTTATTTAAATGTTTAGATTCAACAGAGAGACCAGTAATCCAGTCTTGGTGGGTGTGTCTAGACTAATTGTTCCCAGTTATCAGCACATGGTGTTTACTCTCTTTTATTCAAAGATCCAAAACAAATATGAAAATTTGCAAACCTTTCACTGAACTGCACATCATTGCCAGGGCATGCAGGTAAAAGCAGGTTTTAATGAAACCTTGAGGTAAACAGTGTGTGGATTCACCAGATGAACTTTTAAAAGTGGTATGGGTGACAAATACCACAGCCAAACCATGTGAAGCCCCCAATTTTGCCAATCTGAATCATTAAAACGAGCCTGTTTAATGATAAAGCTGCCTCATATGTCTGGCATTAATATTTAAAGTAAAATTCAAAGTAAGACATGAATCAGAATCAGAATCAGAATCGCGTTTATTGGCCAAGTATGTGAGCGAGCACATACAAGGAATTTGATTCCGGCAGATGGTGTCTCTCAGTACAATACAATTAAAACAACAGCAGTGATTAAAGATACAATAAACAATATACTGAGCAAATATAATGTACAGTAATAAATCTACAATATGAATATGTGATATGGATCTATGTTTATGATTATAAAAAAAAGGTTTATAAACATATATGTACAAAAGTACTATATATATTTGCTCTGTTTATAAATATGAGTATATGTGTGAATATACATTTGTATGTATATGTGTGTATAAATTAACTATACAATATAGAAAATAATCTAAATCTTATATACAGAAATACAATATTACAGCATTGTAGACCAGAGTGTGCTTTTGCAATGTTGCAGGTGTTTTACAGTGAGACAGTTCAGCTGTTTAGGAGGGAGATGGCGAGGGGGAAGACACTGTTCCTGTGTCGGCTGGTCCTGGATTGCAGGCTTCTATACCGTCTGCCAGAGGGCAGCAGGTTAAAGAGTCTGTGTCCAGAGTGTGAGGGCTCAAATGACAGCTCAAATGGAAAGAGCTCTGGTGCTCTTTTTTAACATCATCTTTTTTTTTAACTCTGGTGATCCTTTTTTAACATCAACTTTGATGTCTGACTATTTCCTTTTTTATTTCGGATCCTGTGCAACTGCGTTTACAGCCGCTGCCACACACTGCCACTCCATCAGTTTGCATTTGTCACTGATGCCAGATGTCAAACCACTGAAAAAAACACTTTTGTTCCTGTTCCATCATGTGCATTAGTACTTCCACTTCACAACCAGTGAATTTTCTTTCTTTTTAATCACTTTTTGCGCAGCTTTTGTCATTGGGCTTAAATTAAAAGTATGTATAGCTATTTAAATATTTCAGAAAGGCGTTCCTCTGGGTGGAGACAAGACATAGTAAAAGACTTGTGTGTGTGTATGGTCAATTTCACGTTAACTGGAATGTATAAACCAAAGGTGCACAGGATTTAGAAAACAGATTCATTTCGTGTGTGCACACTTCCTAGACGTTCTACACATTGAAGCTCAAAGCCAGCATTGGTAGGTTCAAACAAGCAGAAAATTCCTGATTCTCTGTGCTTACATAATTGTGAATAACATTAGTTCTGTTTGAGTGAAGCAAGCTGGGAATCATCAATCAAGTGTGCTTATTAGACAATTAGACCACAGCCAGGCAGTTCACAGTCTGATCAGTGAATTAATTTTGAATACATTTTGATTCATATTAGCATAAAAAACATTTGAATGCTTCATAGTATAGGCCCTGGAACTGTAGTTACACAGGGTGTACTGTTGCATATAGGCTCTGCAAATGAACTGGAAATGAGGTGAACTGGATGTGCAGATAAGCTTCATGCTGAGCTGACTGACTCAAAATGAAATGCAAACTTAATTTCATTGCGTGGTGATAAAAATCTGTATCCTGCAAATTGCTCATATGGGGTACCAAGAAAGGTTCTTTGCCTTCTAACAAGGCTCAGAAAGAGAAAACAAGAGGCCACAGAGACCATCAAATACCACAGAGAACAAACATTTAAACAAATAACTGTTGAATTGTTCAAATGAGTCTTTAAGCGTTAACTATTCTATATTCCATATCTATTTTATTTTTTATTTTTTTTACAGAAAACATTATTCTAATTCTATCTAAGTAATTTGTGTGTTTCTACTGGTCTCTCTTTATGAGTATGTGTGTGTGTGTGCGCGTGCTGTGTGTTAGGCAGGCTGGCTGTCAGCCTATGCAGTGTCTCCTAGATCAATACTGTTCATTTCCCTCAGCACAGAGGATAGCTAGCTGATTTAGAACACACAGTTAAACACACACACACACACACACACACACACACACACACACACACACAGCTTTCCATCTCCATTGTTGTTTGTGGATAACACCGAAATTGCCTCTTTTTTGGGTCATGTTGCTAATAGGTAGTCATAGATGATCTTTCTAATCCCATCCCTTTCCGAAACCCAGAATTACACATTTCTGACATTTCTGGCTATCACTGAATGACTGCATAATATCCACAACTGATCTAAATAAAACACTAACCATTTCTGCAGCAGGCCCTGCAGACAGATGACAGTGTTTGAAATAAAGCAGAGGATAACACTGGCAGGCCGAGGGCTGCTTGTGATATGCTTAGCACAGATTCTGCAATGATTTTTCTTCATAACACAGGAAAAGATCCCTTTGACTGCATCTCATATTTAGCACTTCTTAACACTTCTAGAATTACACTTCAAGTATTAGTTTAAATGTAATTCACACAATATTCACAAAATCTGACAGGCTTAATATTCCCTGGAGCTTAAATGCAGTGAGTCAGCCTTGATATATTTGATGGCTTATATCAAGACTATTTCTTTAGTTTTACTACTAAGTATCATGCACACACTATATAAAAGATTGCACAGCTGCCTTAAAACCTTCTGAGCTAATAAATAAAACTGAATAAACATATTATTATTAAACTATTATTATTTAGTCTTTTTATTGGACTAGTATGCCATACAGTGTCATAAACCACGTGTGTGTTTATGCCAAGTGTGTGGTGATTTAGGCTATTTGTACAATGCTAAATTTTATAAAGTGTAATCTTCCTTTGTTTGTGAGTTGCAATGATCCTTTAGCTCCAGTGCAAAACTAAAGAAGGGATCTTTGGATACAAAGCCCATGTTGGCTTATTAACAGTAGTTGTGGAAGTTTTTTCATCATAGTTTAGCTGCTTTTTTCAAGCAGCTTCCTATTAACGATCCATCCACCCACCCGTCCAACCACTTTTCCTTAACCAGGGGTTGCTGGGGTGCTGGAGCCTACCATAGTGGTCATAAGGCAAAAAGCAGAGAAACACCCCGAACTGTTCGCCACATTAAAGCTCACTCACCTCTAGGTCAATTTCATATTTTCAGTTTGCCTTTTGTACATGTCTATGGGCTGTGGGAGGAAACCAGAGTACCTGAAAGACCCACATGCAGACACTGGGAAAACATGCAAACTCCACACAGAAAAGACTCTTGGCCGTTCTGACTGGGAATGGGACCCAGGACCCACAAAATCACCAATTTCAAATCTGTCCCATACAACCAATGTGTTGTGTGGAAAAACGAGAGAGAACTAAAATATGATCTGTGGGGGTAACACAAGAAAAAAAACATGTGTTACAGTTGTGAGTACCATACTGTGACTTTGTTTCTTGAGTTATTCATGCTCATCACGTGCCTCTGTTCTTGAGTGGAAACTGCAAGTGTACTATCTGCCACAGCTCCCCTTGATGAAGAAGAGTGTTCCAGCCTCACCTAAACAGAGCAGCCTAAATTTACCTTCAGAAACAGCTTTGTAACATTTATATTTATTTACAAAGATTTAGCTTAAAAACTGCTATTTTTTCTCCAAAGAGCATTGACTTCATCTTTGTAACCGACTATATTTTTTCTATCTAAATTATTTGAGTTGGTTACAGATGGTTATGCAGAAACAAAAAAAAAAAAGAAGTCAGAATATTTTTTTCTCAGTTTCTTAAGCAACATAATCTCTTTATACTGAAGAAAGTAATTCGTCATTTGTAGTGGATATACTCAATGTTCCTGTGACCAGCACTAAACATTATATAAAATTAATGTATTCTAGAAGCGATTCAAAATAAATTAAATACATGGACACATTTTATGGGTTCCAGAAATATACCTGGGACATTCCAAACAAATGCAGTTGATTTCTAAGGCGAGAACATCAAATGAAATTGGTTTATGGAATTGTGATGTTTTTCCTTCTTATTACTTACTTTCACTGATACCTGCACATCTCTGATGTTCCAGTCCTGCACTATGAGTGACATTGTTATGAGTGACTGTTGCTTTTTGACCCCAAATCCAGGATAGTTCTCTTAAAGGTTCATTTTCATTTGAAGTACCAGCTAATAAAAACAAGCTGTGCAGAAATGCTATCCATTTGACAGGCCCCCTTGGAATCTCATGGCATCTATACAGAAATGTTACTAGAGCTGGGAGGAAAGACTAGATTCAGTGTGAATAATAAGTGGCATGTTCTAATGAGGGCTCTGATTAGGCTGGAACTGCATCCTTAGTCAACTGGAATGGTTCTGCAGTATCAGTGTACGATGCATACAGGACAAAATAAATATTTGATAGAGTGAAAGATTATTTATTCTTAATTATTTCTGGACTACAGGAGATTTATAGAAGTATATTTTATTATTCTTGCTGCTGATTTCTGGGACACTCTGATAAACATAGAGCACATAAAGCATATTGTTGCTAGAAAAAAAGCCCCCAAAGCCTACAAAACTGGCAACTTTCCATTTATTTTTATTGTAAGGTAATTTGCTTCATGTAACTATTTTATGCTGTTTTGAGAATTTTTATTACTCTGTTCATCATGAAACTGTTACTGCTGCTGTTTTCAAATGATGTAAACAAATAAAAAAGATAAGATATATTGATTTCTTTGGACAGTAATTATATATTAATAGTGCAATACTACAAAAAGATTATCATTGCCCAAATTAGAGGGATTACAGACAGCGCCTTTTTCCAATATGCTTTCTCTAATATGCTTCTTTTTGCATTAGTGCATGCCTTAACTGAAGAACAACTTTTGGTTGCCAGGAAGTTTCAGTGATGGCTTCTCTCTACGCAGTCACCAACCAACATCAGTCAATCATCCAACAGATCTGTTTTTAACCATGATTTTTTTTTAGGAAACCATAGGTTCGTGTGAGCCATATCTCAAAGAACCCTATGTGTTATCTTTTAGGAGCAGAGTTTTAAACATAATTTTTCATGAAAAGAAATTATACTTACAAAGAATCATACAAGTCAATCATATTAAACATACCAGTCAAATGTAAACAAATACAAAAGAAAAGCTTTAACCTTCCCATGAGAACATTACCATCGAATGCAATGGTGGATGTTCTTATATCATCTGCTGAAGACATGATTGCTCACAGTCAGTAGAAGCAATGATTTTGGGTTAAGGTTAGTAGGTCTGCTAAGCGACACAGAGCACACATAAAAGCAAAGCCACACGTCGGTCATAAACAGAGATGAGAGGGACATTTGGCTAAGTCTCCCAGGATCCCCTTTATATGAGCTATTTGATTCCTAATCCTTTGCTGCTATTAAGGGGTCTATCTTGAAGAGACAGAAAACACTTGAGAACTGCTCAGGCAACCGTCACCATGGAGATTGTGCTCTTAAAGCAGCCATGTGTTTTATAGGAATGCCCTCTGAACATTAGGGGCTTTCCTTTATTGGGTGTCTTTAAATATTTAAAGTTTTACTAGCAATCCTGTCCATCTCACTAGCCATCAAACCCATGACTATGTACAGACATGTAGCTTAGTGACCGAAAATGTTTAAAAATAAAGTCACGTGACCATAACCAGTGCTATATGACCATGATTTTAAAGACTGTGAGTGGCTTCTATCATTTACATTTACATTTACATTTACGGCATTTAGCTGACGCTCTTATCCAGAACGACGTACATCAGTGCTTAAGAAGTCCACTTCTAAATGAAATAACTGTTCCTGCAGTGCTTATGCTTGGCATTCAAGAACCTCTCACGGTCCAATATTGAAAACATCTGCCAAAGTGTGTAGTCTCAAAGAATGCCGGTGGTTCACTGTGGCCTCCACACTGTCCAGTAGTGAAGTATAGCAGGCAGGTGGTCCTCAATCAGAGACTTTAAGGTGCTCTAATTCCAGGAAGTGACGCATCTTATAGGATCTACAGCTCCTTTTATAACATAGATTGACAGAAGATTAATAGTAAAGTATGGGAGAGGCTGGTCAGTGCTAGATCACTGCATTGATTATTGTGCTGTTTATGGACATCAGGGACTTGAAGAAGAAGTAGCCCAGTCAGCCAGAGCAGATACACGATTCTAATTTCCCAAGAAGAGGAATGGGACACGTAAACTTTCACAGCAAAAAAAAAAAAATACAAAAGCCATGCACACACAGTGACAGAATAAGTGCTGCAGTGGGCCTAGCAAACAGGTGTCCAGCTTGTGACTTTCTGCCCCTGTTTCTGCCAGTACGGCCTCCAGCATGGCTGAGGGCATCCGTTTAGATTCACAATGCACCATGGAGTCCCTCATTGCCCCCCATGTTCCGAAGACATCACTAAACAGCTTCCTGCTTTCCTGGTTGTTGACAGTCTACTGGGTCCCCTGGTCCCCTGGTCTCCTGCCAACAGCCTCCCTTTCTCATGGTCCCTCTCTGTAGGCTGTCTGAAGAAAGCCACAGAGCAGGCATTTAAAACATCAGCACCTCCAGGCATACCAGTGGATGTCCAGGTGCGCACTTGGATCCACAGTGCCTCCCTTCATAGCTGAGGACATCACAGAGTGGGTGCTTGGGTTTACAGTGCTGAGGACATGACAAAGCAGGTGCTCAGAGCCCCAGCACCTGCAGTATTCTGGAGGGTGCCCCTGAGTTTACTCTCAGTCTCAAATAGCTCCTCCCCTGGTGTTCCAGGAGAGCACTTTGTCGCTGGCACCCACTGTGCTCAGGACAGCACCGGACCCTCAGTCCTCCACTAGTGACCTTTTGGGCTGGCTCCTGGGCTATACTATTTTATACATTGCGGGAGTTGTTCCCTAAGGGGGGTTCTGTCACACCTTGCTTTGCCCTTTCCTTCAGTATTTTTCCCTTTGTGCTATGTTTTTGTTTTGATATCTTGCCCCACCCCGTTCTGTCAGTGTATCCACCTGTGTGTCTGTAACACCTCCTTTCTCAGTTGTTCCCCATCCTTGCCATGTATAACGAACTCTGCCTTCAAATCCATATTTGTTGGTCCACTGTGACACCTCCTGTGTAATTCCCATAGTGCTTTCCCTGCTATTTGTCAGTAATTTAGTTTGTTATTTAGTGTATGTTGTTTGGTTACTAAGGGAGTTTTGCTTGCTTCATGTCTTAGTGTTTACTTTATTTAATAAAGGTCCACCTTGCCCCCACCTTCTTTACCCCTTCCTAACTCCTTTTACACTGTTATTTATTGACATTACTATCTGCACTGTTTTATTATACTTTGGGACTGTTTTTTGGTTCATGGTTCTGCCTACAAAGCATTGTTTCCTTCATTTCCTTGTTGGATGTCTAGCTATAAGAGGATTGCATTTTTTAAAGATCTTGTAGAAAATCTCTTCTTTTATGTGAACCTGCATCTGGTACTCTTTATTCATGATAATCTTCGGTATCTTCAATCTAATGAAGAGTCATTTCATGTAGTCGATGACATGACCATGCTAACAGACTAATCTGTTATAAGATAAGCTCGGTCACTCTGAGCTGCTTTGTGAATTCCTTCGCTAATGCACCTCGTGAGATGGTTAATAATTATGACCCAGCAGGAAAAAACAGGTTAGAGGAACATGAACATAAAGACATCATTTTAATCAAAAATGTTTTTTATGTCTCTTGTTTTAATACAGATAACCTGACTTTGGTGTGGAAGGTAGCACAAAACATTACGTTGAACATTATCAATATGCTACAGATTTCCCTTAAAATAACAGCCAATTTAGTCCAATCAGGAATTACTATTAGAATGATCTGCTTTACATGAAAATTGTGTCAAAATAGTGCCACATACACCTCATTGAAATTCAGACAGTGCTTCCAAATTAGGGCAGTATATGCAGACCCTCTCATTCACACATACTCAAATACATTAGTAAGCTCCTCCATCGTTTTTCCATTTCTCATTACACTTTATCAGTGCAAAAGTCCTTCAAGTGTCACAGTTCAGCATTGCCTACAACTGGCAGGAAATAGATTATTGTCACCCACTAAGTTATAAAATCTGATGGAAAAAACGTCTATAAAAGCCATACTGTGATTGGAAATGGGCAGTGATTTGTGTCAAGTGAGAATAAATTGGACAAGGCAAGAGTCTGCATTTCACAAATACTGCCTTGTAGGCATTGCGGTTTGCATAAGTAACACAACTTTTCCCAAATAGTTTGCATGCTATGTATTATAGTGTGTAAAATGGTGGTCACTCAAAGACATCATGTCAGTGATTATGGCTTCTAAGAATCCTTGCTTTAACATGTAGACTTTGTTATGGGGATCATACCAGCAGCACTACTGTAGTTTAATCAATGGAGAAGAGAAAATCCTTTCATTACAAGCATTCCAATGATTTGTATACACCACCATAACAACCATAGCATATCAGCCATAACATTAAAGGGGACATATTATGCAACGATTTCAAAACATGCCGTTTCATGGCTCTGGACCTTTCATGCAAATTAGCTGTTGCTGGCCACACCCCAATCGCAAACAAAAATACTTATTTTTGAGCTTTTAAAAGACAGTGTGCACTACGCACTAAATATCAGTGCACTGATGCAAGTGCGCGATTTTGGACACACCCATGGACTTCACAAGATCCTATAAGTCCTATAAACTGCTTTAATTACTTTGAAATTTTGGTCATTTGGACGGAGGCCAAGTCAACACCTTGAACACTTTGTCATATTTCTCTCACCATTCCTGAATAATTTTCTCCCAAAATAATAATAACAACCATAAACACACTGTTTAAACAAACAAACACAATACCACTGTGCAAAGTTTAGCATTTAACATTACTCCTGTTTGGATGTGACATGGATGAACAGCTGTCTGCAAAGTTGTCTTATGGTTGAAAAAATCTTAGTCCGAACCTTGCTGCTCAGCTACATGTTTTAAGATACATCATTGCTAATTATGGTTTAAAAGTAGCTAGCTGGGCCAAATTAGCACCAACAAACGCTCAATCAATCCCTTAAACAAATATCTACATAAACATACCCATGTTCCATCTATTCCTCATATTAGTAATGTACACATATTCAGATGTCACCATGATGTAAAAGAAAATGTGACTTTTGAAACCAGACCACCTTTCTTTGTTGCTTCACGATCAAGTTCTGATGCTTGCATGGCCAGTGTAGGCACTTTCAGTGATAAACAATACTTTGTAGACTCTGACTGATCTGTGGCTGCACAGCTCCCGATGCAGCAAACTGTGATGCAGTGTATGTTCTGGCATCTTTTTTTTTAATCATAGCCCATATGAGCTTTTTTCAGGAAACAGGTTAGCTTTCAGTCTCTAAACACATGGAGTCTTGCTTGCCCATGATTCCTTTTCCCATAACTTCAAGAACTTGTTAGGTTACGGGAATGCAGGCGAGTCTGATGCCGCTGGCATGTTTTTGTTTGATATATTTTATATTTTTATAACTTAATGTATAAATTAATAAGAACATCACACAGTATTGTATCATCTATATATTTTATTATTATTATAGCCATCTAACTTTGCTGCTATGTCAAGAACAAAGAAGCGCCCGCAAATCCACAGTTTGGGAAAGCTCCCAGGAAGCCGCTGGCCACGAAGGCTGCTCGTAAGAGCGCTCTGGCCTTCGGTGCAGTGAAGAAACATCACAGGCACCGGCACCGGCCCGGCACCATGGCTCTGATAGAGATCCATCGTTACCAAAAATCTACAGAGCTGCTGATCTGCGAGCTGCCCTTAGAGCGCCTGGCGTGTGAGATCGCTCGGGATTTTGGGGTCAACCTCTGCTTCCAGAGCTCTACCGTGAAGAAACATCACCGTTACCGGCGCCAGCCCGGCACCGTGGCTTTAATGGAGATCCACCATTACCAAAAATCCATGGAGCTGCTGATCTGTGAGCTGTCCTTCCAGCGCCTGGCACACGAGATAGTTCAGGATACCAGGATCGACCTCCACTTCCAGAGCTCCGCCGTCATGGCCCTGCAGGAGGCCAGCGAGGCGAGACTTGGTGGATTTATACGTGGACACGAACTTGTGCGCCTTCCACACCAAGAGAGTCACCATCATGCCTAAAGATATTCAGCTGGCCCCCCGTAACCGTGGAGAGTGCGCATCTGAAGGATACCACAAGGATTAGGAACTCTTTTTTTTTTAATTTATTCTTCACTTCTGTAAAGTGACCTTGAGTGTTGTGAAAGGCGCTTATAAATGAAATGTATTATTATTATTATTATTATTATTATTATTATTATTATTACAACTTCAAGATTGTATGGTTCACCCACTGCCTAATATATCCTATACCTTGACAGGTGTCACAGCAACAAGAAAATCTAGGTTATTCACTTCACCTGTCTGTAGTTGTCATGTTGCAGATGATCTGTGTAAACATTCAACTATAGGAAACACTAGTATTTCATTAGGAATGAAAATGAAATGAGTGATGTGATCATCTGTACTACTGAAAAACTAGAAAATGGATGTTATGGTTATTTGTAAGGATTCCAGTCAGCAGGTTTATTACAATACAGGTCTTCATTTATTTAAAAACAAATACCTCCCCACAAATCTGATATCATGTTCATTAATAATGCATGGGTTTAAGAAAACCCTTTTTGTCTGAACAGTCAGGGTGTCTTACTGCTGAAAAAGCTATTCCAATTCAGCTTCCTGTGTTGCTGGACTGTGCAACGCCCACCCAATTCCTGCTTGAGTGCTGAGCGCTTGAGCTGAACTAGAATGGGTTAAGATGAAGGAAATGGAGCTATTAAAAATGTATAAGACTTCCTGAGGAGGAACCCAGAGAGGTGTTGTCAGTCCTACAGTCAGCAGAACATAAGACTTTGAGGGCAACTTTTATGAAATGTGGCACAAACGATGAGGTATAAACTTTATACTACCATCACATTGCTTTAGCTTTGCTTCTTTTACAGGTATACACATATAAACAATATGAGTTTGTTTGTGGGCAGGGTCAAAAAAACTGTTCTGGAAACTACATAAAATATATGCTGTGCTTTAATTGAATACATTTAACTATAATTTAATGTAGCTTTTTAATTAATTGTCAAATTTATTAAATGGCAACAATGTCTTAACTCTTCTTTATCAGGTAAATGCTTGTCACCAGTAGTTAACTGTCACCTGTTATGCTGACAACAGTATGTCCGAGTTTGAATTATTTAAGAAATGTTGTTTGTTGACACTGGATTTCCTACTAAGTGGCCATTTTATTTCCATGTGTATTTTTGTTGTGGTCTGGCCACTACTCCTCACAAAACGAAACCCACATTCTCAGGAGACAACTCGAAGGCTTGAGAGGTGGTACGGATTTTACACAGTTTTACATGCATCCATTTTTCAAACCAATAAAAAGTCTAATAATAGTAACCAGGAGGGAGCTTGGGGCAGATAGGACACAGAGCACAGGACCTGAACACATACTCCAGATCCTAATAGAGACAGAAGACAGGTAAATAGGACCACAGGACATGAAGGAACTGGAATGGGAAAGGTTTTGAGGAATTAAGAAGGCATGCCAGGATTGATAGGGGAGATAAAACGAACTGTACAACAGCAACAAAACAGACCCTGGACTGTGGCAACTAACCCCAAGCGCTACATGACAGTAGTAGAACTACGATGACTGTTGATTCAGAGGTCTATGATGTGCCAGTGGCTCTGAACAGAAGCATGAAAATTTGAGTACAATAGAGATCATGGGGACCAAAGCAACAGAGATCTCAGACACTGGAACAGATCTGACAGTGAAAGATAGAACTGCTGGTTTTGCACATCAAGACTTGCCAGGTCCAGGGCTGCAGAAATACTTGAAACAAGAGTCACAGGGCATGCAGGGACCAAACATAAAAGCCCACAGGAAGTGGAACCACGTGACCACTTGGACTGAGTCAATGGAGCCAATAAAACAGTCCTGTTGAAGTCCATAAGTTAGCGGCCCATCAGAATTGTGTCAGTGTCCAAGAGCACAAGCACAAATAGTGACGAGGAACATGTAAAGGAGGAGTGAAAAACAGAGAGAGAGCAAACCAGAGGCAGCATCAGAGCCTCCAAAAAAAAATAATCCGTATATAGCAAGGGAAAGGAGTGCAATTCATTTATATCCTTCCGGAAAGAAATATAAGAGGCCGTGCGGACATCATCTCATTATCATTATCATTATCATATCACTATGACCGGACTTATTTTAATGATGATGGTACAGACATCTATGTCCAGGAATCCAAAATGAGAATAACTGTCCCTACTTTACAGTAGTACTGGCCAAATGTGGACATCTGATATTATTAGTGTTTTATGGGTTACCTTAATTAATGCTTACCAAGTAAAACTAGAGCTAAATTCCTAGCAATGCAAACTAGCTAGCGAGCTTTATTGAGGCTTTAATAAAGGCTGAGTGCTGGATCTCAGTATCATTATGGCACTGCTGATTCTTCCAACAGACTGAGCACTAAATTATTGCACCCTTGAAATGTGGTCTTCTATGTCAAAGGGAGTCTTTGGTTGGATATATTTGAGGATATATTACAGACACTAATGTTCACCTATAATCGAGTCGTTTTATTTAAAAAATCGGTTGATTTAATATTAAAAACATTTGTTGACAGAATGATGCCTGTGGGCAGCCGTTTTCAAATATTGCCATAGAAATTTAATATGAAAACGGTTATGACTTGGCCACTCTCATTCGCCTGTTATTGTCAAGCCTAAAAGAACTATTCATGTTTTGTAGTTTTCACATATTCCTCTCTGTCCAATTCTTCCTTCAAGTTTCCCTGCTGATGACTGCCACCACTAGATTTCACTGTAAGAATATTTCTTGAATATGGACAATGGTAGGCTTTAGACACACACAGTTTTGAAATGTGAGCAGAAAACTCTTATTTGGTCTCAACTGACTATAAGACATGGTTCCACATCTTCTGCTTCTTTCTGACTATCCTCCCATTTAACTTGTATATTGTGGATGCTTACTGTATTTTCAGCCATTGAATGTCTTTTCCTGGTCGCTGTATATTATTTTGGACATTTTTCTTGTACATATGTACGCATTTGTCTGATTTTATCTCCAGTTTTTGATAAAATCCTAAAATTGTTTTAGGAAATTTGCATAGGCAACAAGATCTAGGACAGGGGTCACTAACCTTTTTGAAACAGAGCTACTTCACAGGTACTTCACCATACGAAGGGCTCCCAGTTTGATACACTGGAACAGAGTTTACAAATGCGTTTAACATTTTCAAATCTATATAAATGCAAATGTGATTAAAGAAGAATAGCTACAGGATCAAATAAAATTTTAGATGCTGCTCACTGGTGAGTTGTCCTATTTTTAGAACAGGTCCGGGGGCTACTCGTGTGGTCACATTGGTGACCCCTGATCTAGGATAAGGCATATAACTGTTCACTATTAATTATACAGTACGTGTCCTTATAAATATTATGCACGACATGCAATATATACAGTGCTACATGTAAAATTATTCTGACAGGATTCATTTTACATGGGGGGCAGAGTAAAGTAATTTTACTACAATAATTTTATAACCATCTCACATCTTGGTTTAAAATCCAGAGGCATCTCCATTTCTGCATTACTGTCATGCAAGAAACATTCCATATACAATACTTTTTGATGCTGCTATTTACCATCTAACAGAAATAGCTATCACTCGAATTAACAGTCAGTGATTTATCTGGGCCTTCCAGAAGAACTAGTGATGTTTTTCTCATAAAATTGTTCTCGTCCATTAAAAATCTAATTGTGATTAATTGATTTCTTTGTCACTTCCTAATTACGCTGGTGAATCTGACTTCAATCCAGTGCTTGAAACTGTGAACAATGAAAAACATATCTTCCCATGTACCAAAAGGAAAATTTTCTTGGCTGTTTAAAATATTTAAAACTTTTGTTTCAAACTAAAACTTAAATAATGAAATAATGTCAGGTTTGAATAAAAGTTTTTTTTAATCAGTATGCATTCTCTGAGGGCCCAGAGCATTACTCTCTGGCTAAGTAGACCAGGAAATCAAATTAAAGGAATTTCATCTATGCAAATGACAGGATTTCACCGATGCAGAAATTTAAACATTTATTTTATGAAGTATTATCTGAGAATATTATTATTATTATTAAAGAATTGACAGGGTAAAGGAGCATTTCAATAATCTTTAAAAATGTGTCTTTGCAAGTGTATGTTATTGATAGGGTGGTGTTGATTTAGATCATATGTAATCCATAAATACTCCTGAGCCTTTACTGTCAAAGCAATATATCTTGGTAGAGAAATGCCTGGTTGTTGTCATGAGGCACAATTCCAGTGAAAAGAGTAGATGACTAGCCATCTTAAATACTGCAAATACAGCTGCAATTTTCCAACAGACTGGAGTGGAAACTTGTTGGCTTCACTGCTGCTGTGCAATTGTATTCAAAACACTTGGCTGGAAGCCCTGAAATGGCATTTTCTTGTTAGCACTACTGCATATTACCACCTCAGGTAGTGAAACATTTCTAACTGACTGAGGTAAAGGCTATACTCTAGTGGTATGGCTATTAAAGGAAATGTGCTTAGTCCTTTCTGGGGCATCTCATTTACGCTGAGATAGGCCTACCCATTGAAAACGAATAAACTTGTATTTGATCCATGCTTCTGTTGCCAAAGGGCAGGGCTGTTGCCAGCTTAGCAGTGCAGCATTTCCAGCCAATTTGATTGCCAGGCAGCTAAGGGTAACTCAAGCTCATATCTCCCCTCTTACAGGATGTAAGACGCAGAAAAGGTTGAACCTTGATTGACCCGCTTGTCTGTCTCTATGGTGATCAATCCTTCTCCTACTTGTGTAACGAAATAGCCTGAATGTGCTGCTTCTCAGTCTTGTCTGGGCCAAAGACAAGACTGAGAGGACTGAGTTATGGACTCTAACTGGAACTACAACATGCATTCACTTTGCATCTCTCTCTCTCTCTCTCTCTCTCTCTCTCTCTCTCTCTCTC
>JBBPDE010200100.1:0-16325 GCA_037974605.1 Nannopetersius ansorgii
TCAGGTTTGAAGATGTTCTGCATTTTCTATTCAAAAGTAAGTTTTGCTTTTATCTCACAGCTTTTAAAAGTGTGACAGAGTTGGGAAAAAACAAATAAACAAACCCTTCTTTGTAAAATTGATGACTGAGTGTGTTCTTTATATATTATATATTGGGTTGACATAGAATTGCGATTAATCGCGATTAATTTATAAGTAAGTATATCTACATAGATGTGAAGCACTGCCCTGTGACATTTGACCATTAATACACTATATACGCTTGATGTACCGCCATGAAGAAATTGCATCCTGACTGTGGACCAGCCTGGGGCAGGGTGGCTTTGAACAAATAGTCAATAAGGCAGCAGTGCCCAAAAGCAGGAAATCTAGGAGTTTGTTTTGGCTTTCAGTTTTTATTGCATTCACATAGATATGACCATGATGACCACTGTAGTTCTGATTTTGTCCTCCTCATATGTAGTAACTTTCAGTATGGCCTTATCTGACCCACATCTCTGCACAAAGCTCTCTATGTCCCAGACCAAAAGTGGCTCTTCCCTGTGGTGTCTCCGGCATGTATATGTATGAGTTCCACTGATCCGCCACCAGCTCCAGCTCCCCTCCGCTCACTCAGTCTGCTGGGCCCTGCATGTCTTTAGGTCAGACACACTGAAGGATCTGATGCGGACCAAGGGCCTGATTCAGCTGCACTATCCTGTCAGCCATGGCCACGGCACTTGTGATGTCATGAACGCTGGTACGTCTCCCAGTAATCTTGGTAAAGGGATCAGAATTGGTCCTCATTTGACAGATGCGTCTCCTGCTGTGGTCATTTCTTTGTCAGCTTGGTGCAGATTATGGCAGCCAAGGCTTAGCCCCTAACTGACAGGCTATCGTAATCTGCAGAAGTACTGATGGAATGGATCTACTTGACATTTTGCAGTTCTGCCAGTCCAGGTGGACAGTGGTCAAAACGGTCAATAGCAGGAGGCCTGAATACCGTCCTACAGAAAAAAACACGCAGTTTACAGCATTATTTAGATTTACTCCATTCTTTTCTCGCTCTTTTTCATTTTATCATAATTTTATCTCCCTCAGTCTCCCTGTCAGTGTACAGTGTTCTGAATTGCAGCTAGGAAAGAAGCCTTTCTTTCTTTCTTTCTTTCTTTCTTTCATTCTTTCTTCTTTATATGATGGCTTCCAGTGGATAACTTCGTTTTTGTTTATTTGTTTCTCTCTTTCCTTATGTATTTTATTTTTCTTCCCTTTTCTTCTTTCCTTTTTTGCACCCTTTCTTTCTTTCTTTCTTTCTTTCTTTCTCTTTCCTCCTTTCTTACTTCACCCATCTCATTTGGCACAAATATCCGATACTAGATTCCATGCATTGTTTAATGCTTCACTGAAGGCCAGTGTCCTAAAGGCTTTGTGACAATAAAATAAACTTTTCATGTCAGTTAACTAAAAATTAAAAACCTATTCCAACAAGTGTCATTGGCTCTAATCATCATATCGTTTTACCTTCGAAAATTCTATGAGAACTATCGTTCATTGGCATAAGCCTTTGGAAATGTTTAGTATACTGGCTTTCAGTAAAATGTTTCCAAATTCTGAAGGTCAGCTGGGAAAAAATGACTGTATTCCACAACTGTAACCTCTCTATCTCAGCCCCTTGGGTCTGTTTTATTGCTGTTTAATACTCTTTGTCACATGCAGCAGCTCATTGTCCACACGTGTTGGCCGGCTGTTGTTACTGCTCAAGTGGGAGTGTTTTATTGTGTTGACATCTCAGCGTGTTTTTATACTAGATATTACAGTGTCAATAGTAAGCATTATTGATGTCTATGCATACACTAGATGGCAATGCTGAAGCAAACCAATGCTGCACAGATCCCTTGAAGATGAAAATGCACACTGAGACTTTTCATGACTAGGTGCCACTGGGGCAGCTGGTAGACTAGTGGTTCAGAAATTTGTGGGTTCAATTCCCAAGACCGCTGAGCACCTCTGAGGTACCCTTAGCAAGGTACCATCCCCACACACTGCTCCCCGGGTGCTCCTGGCTGCCAGCAGCTTCATTTGGTAAATGCAAAGGAAGAATTTTGCGCTGTGGTGTGTTCATGTATGACAGAATGGTCACCTTCACTACTGTGCTGCCTTTCACTGCTGGCCACATGAGACAGAGCGATGCAACTCTTTATAGGCTCATAAGGACAAGGTCACTTCTGTCATATGCCTCATTTCTGTAGCGTCTGTATCATTATCTGGCACTCGGTCTAGATCGGCTGCTCTTTGTACGCCATGCCTAATCAAAGCTGATAACTGATTTATGACGTGTCAACAGATTTCAGCAAGTCCGAAAGTTTTTTCATAAGCCGCTATCGGACACCAGAAGCCAACGGGGGCCTCCCGTGCACACCTTCAGGCACATAGCACAAATAAGGGGCTCAATTTCACCCTGTATTATTTATAGCAGGTACAGCCATGCACTCAGTCCAGTCCAGGTCCTTCACTTGCAGCCAGAAGCTGTCGTGACGCAAGTAACCATGAACACATGCTGACAGACGCCGAGGAAGGACAGCCAACCCAGAGTGTTAATTGCCTCCAAACCTCGAAATCAAGCCTCTAAATATGCTCTTATTTTCACATCCACTTTCTTTGCGATTCCTCCAAAGGGCAGCACATTGGAGATGCTAACCAGGAGATTTGGAACTAAAATCTTCACTTTTCTTGGGGAAGTCACTGCAGTTAATTCAAAGCCTCCCAAATTTTAATTTCACATTGTTTCCTCTGACGCCAATGATTATCAGTATTAGACCATTGACACTCTATTTATCTATCTTCAGGGATTTGTGATAATAATCTTCTCCCATTCATAAAAAAATTACCTGATTGTAACCAAATGCTCATCAAGCTGCTGGTGATTGCAACCTCATCCGTGTTTGCATTGCTAATGCTCACCGCTGCTAGAGTTCATTACTGTTAGATGTAGGCCATTTCATTTACCGTGGGAATTCACCACCGTGCTCATAGTCACAGTGTACATCCCACCCAGCGCTAGCACTAACAACATGCTGCCAGAACTGTATAGAGCCATTAGTCAGCTCCAGAACACCCTGATGGACTGATGGACATTCTTGCTAGTGATCTGAACCATGCAAACCTCAAGTCATTTCTTTACAAATTCTACCAACATGTGGACTTTCCGACAAGGAGAGTGAACACACTGGACTGTGTCTATACAAACATCCCTTCTGCGTTCCGCATTGAGCCCCGCCCCCACCTTGAATTCTCCGATCACAGGTCCATCATGTGCATCCTAGCCTACTGACCACTCTCTTGACAAAAGCTGACAAAGATCTGGCCCCAGGTGCTAGCTCTGCTCTTCAGGACTGTTTTGAGCACCTGGACTGGGACGTGTTTAGGGAGGCTACAACCTACAGTGGCTCTACCGACCTGGAGGAGTACACAGAGTCGGTCACTGGCTACACTGATGACGTCACAGTCTCCAAGAACATTACCACATGCTCCACCTCTGCTGTGGATGGCACTGCCTTCAAATCAGGTGACAAGGCTGCCACCTGTCCATGGTCAACCTGTCCAGGGCCATTGGAGCAGCAAAGAAGGCAGACGTGTAGAAAATCCTTCAAAGACACTGGGGATGTACGGCACATGTGGCAGGGCATCCAGGCCGTCACTAACAACAGAGCATCTCCACCTGCCTGTGATAGTGAGACCTCCCTTCCAGATGCACTGAAAAACAGTTCCCCTTGCAGTTTGCATACAATCCCAACCGCTCTACAGATACCAACAACACCACTGATGACACAACTGTGGTGGGTTTGATCAGAGGGAACAATGAAGCAGCGTACAGAGAGGCGGTACAGCGGCTGACGGACTGGTGCGAACAACCTGTCCCTGCAAGCGGATAAAACAAAAGAGATTGCTGACTTCCTGAGGACGCAACGTGATCAAAGGAGATTGTCCAGAACAGTGTTCACATCACTAAGAACCCCACATGGAACCTCTACACCAGTTCCATCACCAAGAAAAACCGCCAGCGACTCCTCAACCAGAACTGAAGCACAATACGGACACATATTTACATTTGTGGCATTTAGCAGACGTACATAAGTGCTCAAGTACCACCAACAAACCACCAAGGGTTCTCCTTGTGGTACACTTCAGTTAAGATGGGGCCTCAGTTCTTTCTCTTTTCACACTTTCACACTCTTTTCACACTTAGCTCCTCATGCTTTGAGGCTGTGCAAATGGGTAAGAATCTCTACATCCCTTTAGTTATTTATTGGGTTTTTATTTTTTTTATTATAATAATTTATTCATTCACTCATATTTATTAGTTTATTTATTTCCCACATAGACGTATATGGTTTCCCAGGGCTCTACCGCGTGATCTACCTACGGCAAGCCTAGAGGGTGTAAACAGTGGAAGCGAACCCGGAGATTTTTGTGTTCATAACACGTGAGTTAAACGAACCACGCAGCGGACTGAACTCCCAAGGTGGTCTCAGTTCGTTTCATTTCAGAGGGGTCTGGAGTTCATTTGGCGTGTTCATATATACGAAAAAATGCTGACTAATCGATCCGAGTCCGTTTTAAGGGCTGAAATGGACCAAGTGTGAAAGCGTCCTGTAGCTTTAGCATTAGCTAAGCTAGAAAATTGTCCTTAAATTAGCCTAATTTTAGTATATATTGAAAACAGCCACTAAGTAGCCAAGTTAATGATAGCAGTCTTAACTGATAGCATACATTATGCAAGCTATAGCTCAGAATTACATCATTTACATCACCTTTGCATACTGGAGTAGCCCCTAGTGAGCATTGTTGGAAGCCAGCTGGGTAATATTAGAAAGACAGAGTGATAACTTTGACATTTATAGTGACTGAATTTCAAAACAGTGACCAGTTTAATAATTGTTATTAACTACAGAAACTGTACTTTGTTGCTACAGCACCTTCTATCTCGGAGTTGAGAACACCGTCCAATCTTAGCACCATAAAAATCAATGATGTAAGCTTATAAAGCAAATAGCAATATAATAATTAATGTTAATAATTAATCTCCTACAAAAATGATACAAAAAGAGATTGTAGGCTGTTATTATTTATCTATTAACAATAAAAAGCCCTTCATATTAGAGACAAAGACAGCATTAAAAAAAAATCTACTATTCCAGATGCTACTTTGAGCTTAACTCAGATTACCATCACATGTCATTTTTTCTCTCTACTCCCAGGGCTGCCCCAAGACCAAAGTTATAAACAGGCCTCATGCTGCGGCTAATCAGCCACTTGGTCCTTCCCATGTCTCCAGGTGCTTTTAGACCCCTGCTCTTCCTCTTGAGCAATCACAGTGAGCATCTGCCTATAATCTAGACCTGCATTCTGCATACTATTCATCTGCAAGCATTTCACAGGAACTGAGGTTTGTATGTTCTTGGAAGCTATAACCAGCAAATAGATGGGTCTCTGTTTCAAGACGTTGGAGAAATGTAACTGCTTGTTTCGCCTCCTTTTGACCTACCTTTCTTAACAGAACCCCTAAAGGTAGATAGACCAATGTAAAGGACAAAAATCCAACGTAGGATCTGCTCTACCATTAAGTTCTTTGCACTCAGGTTAGCTTACAGTCAAAGCCACTTGGCCCAAACATGGCTCAAACTTACTCATGTGTCAAAACCTGCAAACCACTGCCAGCTGTTTTACCCATAAGCTCAACAAAACTTGAACATAAGACTAAAGCATACACATACAGAATGACTCCAACAGAAGTTTTAATGAACTACTATTTTGCTTTTTTGTCATCAGTGCCCGATTCAGCTTTCTGTGGTTTAATTTGCTTCCCTTTCCTTCCTAGCACAAGATAGCATCTACATTTTTACCAGCTAATCTGTGTTTGGCTCTCCTCAGTTTCCTAATTAACTGTACTGAATCCAGATGTCCATGTGAAATTCATGACAGCTGCTATTTGCCCAATAAAAGACCAAGCTAACTACTCATCCCTGGCTTCTATTCACTGTCAGACCGGATGTACCTTTGAGCACCACCTCCAGCTCGTCTCGGAGGATGTCAAAGGTGCTGTAGCGTGAGCTGGTCTCAGGAATGATGTTCTTCTTCAGCCAGCCTCCACAGGCATATTGGTAGAAGTTATCACATGGTTCGACTGAGGTGTCCATGTTCTCAATGAGACGGGATGCTAAATTAGCAAAAAACAGATTAAGGCAGGCTCCTCACAAAGCTGTCCTGACAGATCTCAGCATAATGTAGAATATTTTCTATGGCATCACAGAAATTGGCAGATGAATGTGAATCAGGGGATAGTCAGGAGAAAGGAGACCTGGGGTGTGTCCGAAATCACGCACTACCGTCAGTGCACTGAGATTTAGTGCGCACTGCTGTGGGTCAGTGCTGTCCTAAAGGGAACACTAGCGTTTCGCTCTTAGCGGAAATGATGGACTAACATTTGCTCGCGATTCTCCAGCCGGCAGAATATCTGCCGGTTTTACTGCAGTGTCCATCAGTACAATAACTTTATTAACGTCACTCACATTTATACCCACAAGCCGCCTCCGCTTGGGCTCGTGTTTCACTGTTTGCCGCCACTATCCAACTCGAAAACACGTTGAAAGCCCCGCCCCCTCCGCTATGTGGTCAAAATGGCACCCGTTTAGTGCATAGTGTGCATCGTTCTGCACTGCGTTTTCTGGCCGATTTCAGTGCAGCACTCGGGTTCTTTCAGTGCACTGAGTTTTAGCTCGGTTTTCAGTGTCAGCGCACTACGCCCTAAAATAGCACACTAAAAGTTTTGGACACACAGCAAGTTTTAGTTTTCTCTACAAAAGTACTTCATATCAAGCTTCTGCCAATGGCTGTTTAATAATCTCAGATAGATAGCAAAAATAGACTGATAAAAGTGTGTCAAATTGTATGAGTCTCTCCTATTTTTGTAGCATTTGGTCTTTAACTCTTGATCCTTACCTAATATAAGCACAGTTAACCTGAACCCTCAATTTTTATCACATCTGAAACTTTCACAGAGCATCTTAAGAAATAACTTACAGCCACTACTGAATATTTAATCAAGTGGGGTGGGACTAGTGTGAATGGATACTTGCCTCTAAACCAAGAGGTCATGGGTTCGAATCCTACCTTCAGCACCACCACTGGGTTCCTGAGCAAGACCCTTAACCCCATGCTGCTGCAGGGAAACTGCCCCCTGTAGGTAGGGACTGGAAGCTTGGATAAAAGTGTCTGCTGAATTCTGTAAATGCTGTAAATAAGTGATAGAATAGACATTTCAGTGGATTTGTCCCAAAGTGGTACATTCACATGAATCCAAAAGAGTGCCAGTATCACGTGTTGACATACATATCCAATATGACTCAGGATCAGATATGGGCCGTTTGAGGAAGGAAAAGCTATGAAGACGAGGCCAGGTCACTTCTCTATTTTATCTCAGACAGTTTCTATTTGTCAGCGACCCTGAAAAGACATTGTTTCAACTGACTGCAAACACGGAAACCCGAGGTGTTACCTTGTATCAGAGCTGTAACGAACATGAGCATTTTTCTGCACTTTCAAATCTCGTTTATTCTCCTCTTCAGCTCAGGTAAGTGTCTGGAAGCTTTCACTTGGCGTTTACGAAGTAACTGCTGTGGTTCTGTGGTTTTGAGGCTCTGATTGTACCCTCTAAACTTGTGATCATCGCAATGCCTTGTGGATTAACTTGCGGTAAAGAACACTTTTCATTGTTTTCCCATTTATTATATGACCTAAAACAGGATGGATTCTGTAGAATATAGTATTGAAACATGATATAAGCCATGATCTTTAAGGCATTTAGAAGAATTTTCTACAAAAATGTTGCACATGTAGCACACTAGGAAATGCCTGTGTTTAGGCAATGATATATAAAATATATAAACTCCTATTTAACCAGATCTTTTACAAGAAATTTACATTTGAACTACATTCAGAGACCGAATGAAGGCAATAACTGCACAAGGCAATATAATGTGTGGTCTTTCAACACACAATGACACATTGCACACAAGTTTGAACAGATTAACTAATCAAATATTCCTGAATAAGACAATAATGAACTAAAGATGTTTTATTATTCCTTTTTGGGCCACTTTTTTAAATGGCAGTATTGATTAAAAGGTGCCTTCTTGAAGAATCAGCAATAATTAGGTGCTCTCCAAAATTCTGCACCCATTTATATTCATTTAAATGCCACATAGTTTTATTTGTGTAGTCAAAGTCATTGTCAAAGCGAACTTTATTGTCATCTCAACCACATACACATTTACAGAGAGATGAAATGGCAAAGCCCAGGTTCCACAGTGTACACATTAATTTTTATAAAATAATATTTTGCACATAGGATAAAAAGGTTGCATCAAAACAGAAGAATAAAACAGTGTATAGTAGGGCTGGGCGATTGATCCAAAAGTAATCGAAATTGACGTTCAGAAGCTATAATCGACCCAATTTTTCCAGGTCGATTATTTCGATTACTTTCCCTTTAAAAACGCTACCGCATGTGGAGTCACGTGACCCCGCTCCGTTGTGTTACGTTATTCTCCCGAAATGTCCAGCACTGAGAGCTTAAATGTTGAGACGACGAAGAGACTTGTGAGTGAACTATCAGGGCAAAATAAATAAATAAAAAAATAAAATAATCGTTCATTAATCGTAATCGAGTTAAAATGTTCGTTTAATCGAGGTTTTGATTTTAGGCCAACTCGCCCAGCCCTAGTGTATAGAACTTCTGTTTAGTGAAGTCTGTTTTATTGTTTGATGTTTGATTTTTTTTTCCAATTACAATTAGCCATTAAATTAGTTTCTCAATTAATAATACAGTTGATTGTGTCTGTGAAATTGCCTGTACTCTGTACAAATCAGCTTTATGAAAAACCCGATACATGCTTTTTAAGCATTCCCAGTTGTGAGCATTTTGCCAGGGACACCTGGAACAACCCTGGGGCTACTGTCGTGGAGAACTGGAATAAAAAACTAAGTTTGGAACTAAGAAATCCAGTCTTGCTGCTCACTCGCTCTGGGCCGGGACTCAGAATTCAACACCTAATGCATGTATTTTCTAATCTATTTTCTAATACATCCCACTGATCGATTTTCCACCAGTAAAGTTTAAATATCTGATCAGTTTAGCTCCATCATTCTTTGTTTCTATCTATAACAGTGGTCCCCAACCCCCGGGCCACGGACCGGTACCGGGCCGTGGGTTATGTGGTACCAGTCCGCGGCTGCGCAGAAAAAACAAACAAACAAAAAAAAACTTGTATGAAAATGCTGTTAATAAAGCTGCGAGTACACATTGGATTTTTTATTATATTTTAAAGATACCCCATTATTATATTTTTAAAATATCCCCACTTTTGTGCGTATCATTTATTTGTATAAATACGTATATTTATCTGCCACTCCTTAAAAGCCGGGCCGTGAACATAGTTTCCGATCTATAACACTGTAACACAATAAATTGCTCATCCCCACCTACGTGTTTCCACCCAGTAATTACAGATTGAGTTCTGTAATTAATATTCAGTGACACCTCAGTCTGCGCTTTTAGCCAGTAAAACCTCTGTGACCCAATTTGCTTGACCCCAACCTCTTGGTAACTCCAGCCTGGACACCCGTATACCCAGCCTGGCCTTGAAGGTCATCTTACTCAGTGAAGCTCTGTTCGATCTTCACTTCCAGTCCGGACACCTGCATGCCCAGGGTCTTTTACACAATAAGGTTTTCAGCGTAGTTCATATAATAAGCCATTCTCTTCTAACAGGGGCCTGTGGGGGCTTTCCACCTCCCTTTCCAGTTGACTGAGCTTCAACTGTATCGGTCAGACATGAGTTTAAACTTAATTGTAGAGGATTTTTACACATAAGTAAATTACCACCAATTAGTAAAATACCCTTTCAGTATAAGCACATAGAGAAGGTCTATTTATTTGCATCTCCTCATTGCAGAGCTCCCAGTGAATGGCTGTAAGCTGGAGGTCTGGCAGCCACAGCAGCAGGTCTTTGGGGGAGAAAAGCAGTCGGTCTCCGTCCCATGCTATATCAATATAACTGCCTGCAGGAGTGATGCGCATGAGGTGCTTTGGTATGTGTTCACAAGAGACTCCCACCACAAGCTGGACACCAGGAACAAGCCAGACAAGTACCAACTGCAAACCCAGCAACTACAAATCAATTTCCTCTCGACCAGCGATGATGGGGTGTATTACTGTGCAGCAACACTGAACAACTTATTTGATAGTGGAACGCAAGCGTTTGGAAGCGGCACCACAGTAGTGGTGAAAGGTATGAACCCCTTGAAGAGTTAATGCTGTCCTATTTGAAAACCTCATTGTTGTCATGATATCATGGCGGATATGCAAGAAACCCTTTTACCAGTCATTTCACCTTTGTCCATATCATGCATTCCTTATTGCTGAATACCCTTGAATGCTTCTCTGTATTCAGAACTCTGGCGCAGCCCAGTTCGAGCTGTACTGTTGACATTTCTGGTCCTACTGGCTCTCTGTAGTCTCACAGTCCTGACCCTCATCATTTGTATAAAAGTAAGCTTCGTCTTTTCATCTGTGAGTAATCTGGGTTGCACAGTTGCTGATGTCTAACTTGTCTTCCACCTGACCCCCACTCGTCTCATTTGACTAGACTGGACGATCCACGTTGCTTCTAAAAGGAAGATTCAGGAGGAGGGACATGAAGGTACTGCTGCTTTTTACACTCTGTAGTTTTAGGAAGAAACCTTTAAGACACAGTTGGGTGGCCAAGTGGTTAAGGCGTCCGCCCTGCGACCAGAAAGTCCGGGTTCGATCCCCAAGACCGCTAGGCACCGCTGAGGTACCCTGAGCAAGGTGCCGTCCTCACACACTGCTATCCGGGCGCCGCGTTCCTGCTGCCCCCTGCTTCACTTGGTGAATGGGTTAAATGCAGAGGAAGAATTTTGTGCTGTTCACACTGTGAACAGCACACTGCTGTGGTGTGTTCACGTATGACAAAATTTCACTTCACAATTTCAGATAAATCATGTTAATTCTATGCCAAACATCCTTTGAGTGTTCATGCTAACACCACATTGGTTTAATTACACAGCCTATAGGGAGATTAACACTGTTTCCCAAAATGCAGTTCTCTGAATAACACTGATGAGATGCATTTGTGTGCTTTACAAAATCTGAGGTAAACTGGTGTTTACTGGAGTTATTTCTGAAAATGTTCCCAATGTTGGTCTTTTTTGGGAGTCCCTCAGTTGATTTGCAATAGGTGCATTAGTTGTCATCTTAATAGGTGAGCATGTTACCCTTTATACATGTTTTAATTACGTTTAAATGCATTTTTGTCTTATTTTTATCAGCCAAGTCAGTGTTGTTTTATCTTTGTGGAGGGGTGTGAATTGCTTTCACCACAGGGGATGTTTGCACCCTTCTTTGCTCACTATTGGCTCAACACAGAGTCAACAGAGTCAATAGAGTCACTGGGAAAATGTTTAGTTTGGTCTGGGTTCAGTTCCTTGCTCGAGGGTCCTTTCAGTGCTGTATGTTCTCACCAGGAGCTCCAGTTTCCTCCCACAGTCCAAGAACAGGGATGTCAGATTGGAGATGATAAATTGCTCCTTGGTGTGAGTGTGAGTGTGTGTGCGTGTGAATGTGTTTCTGCCCTGAGATGGTCTTGCCTGTCCGGGACCTGTCCTCAGTTAAGATAATGGAAGGAGGGATGAATGATGTTGATTTAAAAAAATTCATAAATTTTTATTCCACTGGTGTAAGCAACTGAGCAATTTCCTCCGGGATAAATAAAGTTTTCTGATTCTGATTCCTATTAATGGCATCTAGGCGGTCTATACAAAGAGACTAGTAACCGAAATCGTTCTCATCACCAGTGAAATTTTGGTAAACACAGTAGTTTTAATAAGGGAATTTCTCCAAGTTTTTTTTTTTTTAATTCATAAATTCTCTTTGGAATTTCTCTTTTTTTAAAACTTACTCATGTAAGTTTTGAGTTTAACACTCATGACTTTGTTTCCATAGTAAAGATTTAATTGATTTTTTTAATCTGCAAAATATCTGTGGTTTTGTTTGGCTCTTTATTTGTTCGTTTGTTATTTCAAATGTTCTTCTTTCTGTCTAAAAACGTGTCTCTCAAAATATGAGTATCTTCACACGGGGCTCCGCGCTGACTTTCTGACCACCTGTTTTTGAACTGAGTAGCCTAATCTGAAAGGTGATAATGTTGTTTCCTGTGACCGTTCTTAGCGTGATTCATACAGGAAAGCGCAATTTGGAGCTGTGGTGCAAGAGATGTACAGCAAGAGGAACTTGCGCCGTAACAAGAAAAGCTCCAGAGAAGTTTCACAGCAAAACCAGGTGTGTTTGTGGTTCTTTTGCTTTTAGAAATAGACGAGCTGTCACTATGTAATGTGTATATATGTAGTCTGCTTGGTTCAATAGCTCTGCTAATCATCTCTTTCACAGGTCGAAAATCCACAGTCCCACACTGAGAAAGAAAATGTCTACCAGAATCTGCACAGGACTGAATAGAAGTTGATTCTCTCGCTAGCGCTTGTGAAACAAACAGCAAGAAAGAAGAGAGAAAGACACCTGGGTACTGTAACGGATAGAATAATATTCAAGATAGCCTTCAATTACACCTTTGTAAAGACCAGTTTACATCCCAAACCCTAATCGAAAGCACTATAAGTCAAACTGAGTGTGAAAGGGGCAGCCTTGTAAGGCCTGCAGTCTGCAAATGGTTTATTGCACTTTTTACTAACTCTTGTCCTGGAGCCTGTTCTGCATATTTAGTGCTTTTCTTGCTTTAATACCCCTCTACAACTCAGAAAGGGGCTGTTATTGCTCTGATTTACTGGCGCGGGTGTGTTGGGAGCAGTGAAAACACTCAAATGTGCAGCATCTCTAAGGCAAGGGATGATCACTGGTTTATTTTGCCTTAGAAATGTCTACTGTTACTCCTCCTCCTACTACTTCTTTTTCTTCTTCTTCTTCTTCTTCTTTTTTAAACTGTGGCTGTGCCCGGTAAAAGCGCTGAGCTGGATTAGTATTTACACCCTGTCTGCAGATGTTTCTCATAGTTCAACAGCAATAGCGCCCTCTTGTGATTAGGCTTCATTACACAATCAATTACAATACACAGTCCTGCAATAATACAGAATACACTGTTGGCAGGGGCGCAACTACTCACTTTTTGGGGGCATGCAACACGCCCCGCATGATTTAAAAGTACAAGAACAGTTTTAAAACATAAATGCCAATGATATTTTTTCTGTCCCTCCCTTGTTTTGGCGCCCCCCGCCCCGGCGGTGCGCCCATATGCACCGCATTAATGCATTCCCCATTTTTGCGCCACTGACTGTTGATAAAGTAAAGAAATTTGAAGTGAACATTAAAAGCTGTAACAAAACTCAAAATAGGTGTTGCAGCTTGTTTTTGTTGCTGTTTTTTGTGTGTGTTTTTTTTTTTACATAACTTATCTTGATATATTCATTTTGTAAAGCTGCTTTGTGACAATGATCATTGTTAAAGGCGCTATATAAATAAAATTGAATTGAATTTAATATATTAATTATGACATCAGTGAGGCATAGACGGAAGGGAAAGTCTAAACAAAACAGTGATTCCTAGTCTGAGCTCTGAAGCTTATAGAAAAACAAAAAACACGGACTCGTTACTGAGGGATAAAATACGCAGAACACTGGTCTAAAGCAGTATTAAAAATGTATAACAATATTGTCATTATCACACAATTAAAAGACTTCCTTTAACTATATATAATGTTCCTGATTTTTTTTGTTCACTAATCAGATGGGACCTTGAAGAAGAGTCAACATTACAGAGATTCTTCATAGATCAGGAGTGAGCCACGTTTTCATGAATGCATACAAATTCTACTGTGTCGTATCAGCCAGCTCTTACACAGCTAGTGTCATTTATATTTTGCAACTTCACAATAAAAATACACAAACGTTATTAATACCCCAGTTAGATTTCCACCAGAAGTAAGGTGTTTTGCATTATTTTCACTCACAAAGTTTCTCCTGAGTCGCCTACAGCTTGTAGTTTTTGTCCCTTAACCATTAACCTCCACACCTCACATGTCAAGTTGTCTTTTGTTCATGTCAGCAATGACCAAAACAAAAACAACACTGGTCATTTTACAGGCAAAGGAAAAATTATAGATTATTTAGTTCTAAATTAGTGCAAAGGATTTTATTCAAGTCATTTTAGAGAAATTAGCTAATTATCTCATACATCAAACTAAAAATTCACACAATCTGAAATGTGTTCAGATAATGAAGAAAAAGAAACACGTGAAAAGACATGAAGAAGCATTTTAAGAGCTTCATCTGTAGTAACAGTATACTTATGGTCTAGTTTTACACATCAGTTAAAATCCATATGTGATTCTGGATAAAAGGAGTAAAAAAACGAGTTCTGTTACTCGATCATTTAAGGTAACCCTATGGAATATTTCGTTTCTTTGGTCCAGTCAGCATTTTCCTCATCATTCGGAATGCAGTCCTGCACTCCAAGAGAGGTTTCTCATTACCAAGAATGCAAATATCCAATTGTGATGTAAACGAAGGGAACTCACTGATATACACTATAAATGGAAATGCTTCATCATACCAAGACATTTTGGACGTTATGCTTCCAACTTTCTTGACAGAGTTTGGGGGAAAAACCTTTTTTATTCCAGCATGATTGTGCCTCACTGCACAAAGCCCTTGACAGCCCCATTCAGCACCTTTGGGATGAACTGGAACACGGACTGCGAGTCATGGCTTCTTGTCCAACATCGCTGCCTGCCATACCGGAAGAACGGGTACAAATTCCCACAGAAACTCCAGCATCTTGTTAAAAGCCTGTCAAGAAGAGTGGAAGCGGTTACAGTCGACTTTAATGGCGTGTCTGAAAGCAACGCCATTGAAGTCCCAATACTTTTGTCCATATAGTGTACAGAGACATGAACTAAATCCCGGAGCTCCAGCTATTGCGCTTGACTTCATTTGTCCAATGAGAAATTTATGCAAATCTACAATGTGCTGACTGGTGGAGCGTTAGGGGGGCGGGGCAAATCCAGGGAGTCCACGCGCTCTCCCAATCAACACTTACTCCCATGTAGAGAAGCACCTAAAACATGGTGAGTACATTTTCTGTTCCAAGGTTACATGTCTCTATTTCTGCTAATATGTCACAATTTCCCATTTTCACAAACAAATCCAGCAGTTCTGACACTGACTGTGTAGATTTAAGTTGAGTTGGATACAAATTAAGACATCAGTCAAAAGGGACCCGCTTGTGCTAATTTTATATTATGTTTTTAATGTGGCTAATGGCTAGCCTAAACGTCCGTGGCCAGAATGAAAAACCTTTGTAAAAAGTTATTTTGTTTTGTTATGCCACGCTTTTCTGTTTACCCGTGTGTTCTCTCTTGTTCGTATTTTTCTGTGTTTTTGTTTGGAAGCCGTGTGGCTATAATTCAGGCAAAACTGCTAAAGTGTTACTGGAGTGCAGTCATGTGGTCCATGTTCCAGAACACCATTCATTGTCGACCCTTACAGAGGGCCCACCAAAAGCCTGACCCTCAACACACAGCTAGATATTGTTAAACAAGAATAGGACACATATTTATGATGAATAAGAAAACACACGCAGTAAATAAAGGATAAAATTCAGTCTGCGTTGTTCTGCACATGATATGCTTTTTGGTTCCCCCAGGCAGAAGCAGACATGTGTTTTCAAGTTGGTGATGGTTATGATGTGGAGCTTTTTGTGGACGTGCCGGATGATGACCTGATATGCAGTATATGTCAAGGAGTCTTACGCTGCCCAGTACGAGCTGCCTGCCATCATGTCTTCTGTAAAAAGTGCATCATGCAGTGGTTGAAGAGGTATGTATTAGTGCTATTGAAACTGATAGAGTTGTGGATTGTACTTTGCTGAACAATGTTGGAGATGTTGCTCTTTCTCCTCAGACAGGAAACTTGCCCATGCTGCAGAAAGCCTGTCAGCCAGAGCCTCATATTTGTCATGTTCAGGCTCAGTAAAGCCATCGGTCGACTTAAGATCAAGGTAGGATAATGAGCCAAATATGCCTGTTTACACTTCACTTCACCTAAATGTGATTAAAACACCACCATGGTCTGCTGGAGGGTGTAGAACTGGCATGTTGGTAGCCTAGTGGTTAGGGCATTTGGCCTGCGACCAGAAAGTCCGGGTTCGATTCCCAAGACCGCTAGGCACCGCTGAGGTACCCTGAGCAAGGTACCGTCCC
>JBBPDE010200121.1:0-16314 GCA_037974605.1 Nannopetersius ansorgii
TAAATCATGGCCTGTTCAAAGCAAGCGAGTCTGGATTCTTTCTTTCCGCAGGGTGGTGGTTGTCGCGGTCGTGATCGCGGCTGGCGGGGGCGTGGCCGGAGGGGCGAGGCGTTGTTTGGATAATGTGCCGGGCCCTGCAGCCCCAAAGCCTGACATGACCGGTCCCCAGGACAAAGTTTGAGAAACGCTGCTATAGACAACATACAACAATTTACAAACCTAGATATATAAATGAATATACTTCAACACACCAATTATAGTATCAATAAACAAGGACTGACTCTAGTGATCATACAAGATCTAGAAAACTAGATAATGGCTTTGGTGCAAACAAGAGGCCCCCCATAAGAACATCCTGTGGTGCGTTTACCTATAGTGCAGGAACACAAAGGTGCCGTCTGGTTATATTCTTCATCCTACAAAGCCGGTGTGGCTCCCATACATCAAGTGCTGCTACCAAACTTTCACTCTAGGCGAGTATGTGTACAAACAGGTCTGTGAATCTATTTCATTCAAAGCCCTCCCTCAGCATCTGAGATAAGGCTGTTTGTATTACTGTCTGCGTCACGGCATGTCATTGCATCATTTTGTTGATGTGGTTGTGTCAAAGAAGTTGCTTAGGTGGTCAGTAGAGGAATATTCCTTTCAAAACCAGCGGCCTTATCTGTGCCTGTAGGTGTCCGACACTGTGTAAACAAATATCTCAGTCATGTTCTTATCTCCAGCTCCCCTGCGTCAACTCAGTAACCCTCTCAAAACACACTGAACCCTACTACAAAGTCCTGACCTATTTTTTCAACCTATCCCATCAGTCCTGCTGAGGAACGTACTGAACCAGCAATAGCAAACAATCTGCTTCACAACACAGAAGGCTAGGTTCCACCTGGGCAGAATCTACTACAGACGCAAATCCGGCTTTGTGTGTAACATCTTAACTCACGTCACAACAGAACTGAAAAGTTTCCAATTCAGACATATACAGGGAAGTTGCTAGACTAAAAATAAAGGCTATCGTGTAGAGCTACTTGCTCCAATTGTGTGTTGAAAGTGATAATAAGGAAGTTTTGCTCTAATCGCCAGAGTATGTGTTATTTGCTGAGGCAGAGTGTATGAAACAGTTCAAAGCCATTACCAAACAGATTCCTCAGAGAGCACAGCTGCCACGTGGCTAGATTCATGGATCTAGTCTGATCCAGTCTGAGTAAAGCTATACTCGTGTGAGCTAATGGTGTCCTCTCAAATAGAAGACTGCTATGAAGTTACATGTACTGGCTCATTAGCCGAA
The DNA here is from genome assembly GCA_037974605.1 of Nannopetersius ansorgii. Lineage (NCBI taxonomy): Eukaryota > Metazoa > Chordata > Actinopteri > Characiformes > Alestidae > Nannopetersius > Nannopetersius ansorgii. The sequence continues at coordinate 1,286 of JBBPDE010200121.1, forward strand.
ACACAAGGTAAACATAATCTGAAGACTTGAATAAGGTTTACTGGCGGGTGGGGAAAGGGGACTGCACGGCATTTGAGAAGTCCGTGCATCAGAGGAGACCAAGATGGGGGGAGGGGTGGGTGTTGAGGAGTGGAGCTTTTCAGGGGTGTGTAAGGGGTGTGTGCCACTGCCATGGTCAGGGAGGTCATTGCCAAGTCACGGCTCGGCTTGTAGCCTGCTGAGCCTAGAGAACGTAGCCGCTCTCAGATTACTCAAAGCTACAAGCAAGCCAGAGGGTAAGGCTCAAATGATTCAACAAATTTCCACATTATTTTACAATAAAAAAGGCATCATTTCCTGTAAAAAGAAGAACACTAAACGAGAATGGATTACTTAATTGGAATTGATTTTGTTTCACAATTTTTCTATTAGGTTTGCATTAGGTTTGACGTCAGGCACAGGAATTAGGTTAGACAAATACAACACGCACAATGGTGCCTGATAACTACATTACAGTAAAAATGTGGGTGATGAGATGAAATTTGCTAACAAAATACCTCCAGAGGTGGAGACAATGATTACTACTTTACGTCATTCAGCAAACTGTCTGCATGTTTAAACCACACAATGCACACAGTGAGGCCGGATATTTATAGTACTGTTCTCATAGACCCAACTATGGCTTTGTGGGCTAATGGTTAAGACTGACCAGCATGGCTGCTCCCTACTAAACATTTTTAGTTCACCCTCATTAAGTGAAACCACTGACATGCAGAACAAAGAAAACCTTAAGGGTATTGGAGTTAACAGAAGTTACACATCTGTAACTCTACAATCAAAGAGGCAGGATGTTTACTTCCTGTAAGAGATGAGAAATAATGTAGCAAAAACACACCTGCCCTCAGTAATCTCTTTCATCTTCCCTGTGGCAGTCTAAGACAAACATTATTTAAGGAGGTTTTTGAACAGCAAGTCGTATCATTAACAATTCCTCTTAGGTACATACATCTCACAAGCCCTGCAAAAAACTCATCAGTGATCTGTTTGTCATGATGATTAGCTGAAATGTCTACATACATGCCTTCTGCTTCCTGCACCAGTCCTTCTGCAAAAATCTGGATCTTAACACACCCAGAAATAGTCCAGTAGGTCAGACCAGTCATCTTCATTTAGCTGGCTGACTCATATGAACAGGCTCTGCAGCTGAAAAGCCCATCTCTTTGCTGCACTGAGGTTTTACTGCGTGAATAAAGAGAACAAACACGCTGTTCTCCACTTTTGCCCAGAAATTAGAGCAAGCCTTGAAGCATCTTGTAAATTCAATCTGAATTATGTTCATAGGTACATACAGTCTCACTACAGGGGTTTCTGTGCTTCAGAAAACATGCTGTAACGCAGAGCATCCGGACAAGAATGTGTTCAGAGCTCAGGACACCCACTCCTTACTAATCAGTCTGTGGGTTAACCTCATCAACCCCTGTAAAGAATTAGTTTAACGGTACATTTTCAAAAGACAGAACAGGGAAATTCTAGGGCAGGGAATAAAATTCAGATATGCCATAATTTCTTACAAACATCTAATAGTGATTGGGAGTAACAATACAGATTTAATATGACATGCATTCGCATGATGCATGTCAACATGCGCTGTAAGAATGCCGTGGATAACTCCAGTAATTAAAGAACATTGTAAAGAGCTAAATATACTTATATATAGTGGAAATGTCTAGAATTGCAAGCACAGTCATTCCAGTATATCAGAAATTTACCATCACCACAATATCATGTGCAATATCCATATCGCGAAAGACTGACTGAACTGCAATAAATGGTGTTTTTCCTAAGCTCTTCACCCAGTGCCACAGAGAAGAGGGCAATCACTGGGCAGTTTCTTCATCTTCTGTGCTGCCGTTATAGATCCTTTTGTTATTTTTTTTTTTTCTGACTAAGAACTTACAAAGAACTTATTTAAATTATGTTTACATTTATTTAAGATTTAATATTTTAAAACATGTTTTATGGGAGTTTAAGTAAAAAGTAAATTAGGGCTGCACAATTAATACGATTTTGGCTGCCACGATTAAATTAACATGATCGTTGGTGATTTGAATAGCAGCTCTGCTGCACATGAGATCAAGCACTTTCTCAAACAATACATCAGCCAACCACCAGGGGGCGAACGAGAGATTAGGGCTTCAGAAAGCTGCTTAAAAAAATGAGCGAGAGCGTGTGCGTGTGAGTGTACGTGTGTGCGTGTGTACGTGCGTGAGTGTGGGGCAGTTGGGACAGTTCTGATGCAAGATAATACTGTAATTACATTTCATAATGTGTAGGAATAACTGAATACACCTTTGTACAAGTGTGATTAACAAAGATTGAACAAGATGCTCGAATAACACCCAAACAAGTCTTGGTGCTGATATCAATCAGTGCTTCACTAATGGTAGACACTGGAAATCAGGAAAGAAGTGTTTAACTGTTAACAGGTGGAGAGGGGCATTAAAGCCAAGTTGTGTATTAGAGCTGCATGAATCGGACTTTACTGTTGAAGTTGAAGTTATATACTGTTATATACTGCAATACCTTTCAGGATAAAGGGCCACTGTTATGAAAAAGGCTGTATTTGGACAATTACTCCCCTTATCCATAGGAAAATAAGCTACAAAACCAGCTTTTGCAATGTCACAAAACCGAATACATCTTATTGAGACTATAGCAGTTTAAACTGGTTAGAGGCTCATATGCCTATTGCCACTTTTTGTGATCAGTATTGCAGAAAGCAGTATCGTGATAACGGTAAGACAATATATTGTGCAGCCCTAGTGTATCAGCAATACCAGGTCAAAAATGGCTTGGCACCCAGGTCAATTACCCCGCCCCACCTTCCACCCCGGTACTCCTGCATTATTCCGTTCACTCACACAAACACCCCCTTCTATTCTTATGCGAATTCCATTTCTTATCCATCTCAGCTAAATAGCTCTTCACTAATCCTCCCCCTCCCCTGACCTCACTGCCCCTGGATCCCCATCCTTCTACCACTTATCATTCACTCCAATTACTTTCTTTCTATCACTCTCTCTTGCCCCTAAAACACACCCTCTGTACCTCAGCATAAAACGTAAAGCTAAAACACAGCACTTTCTCAGTTGCTGGAAGTCTCTTTACAAAGACAACGGGTCCACAAACTCACCAACTACAATTAAAACTCATATCCTCCCAACCTAATAAACAGAATCAAAAAGCAGTTCCAAAAGGATAGTGCCATGGGTATCGCCTTTATAACTAAACCACATCCACTGGCCCCTGGCATTCACATTGTGCTAACAATAGCCGAGCATGCTGACCTTTATGTTCACCTGGCATCGTCTCTGTTATAACAGCACAACATGGACCATTCTCTCATGGTGTCCTTACACATGCTGCAGTACATTTATTTCCCCATTTTATTGACATTCAATCCACTGATATGGCACTATCCAAAACACCCAGTTCTTTCAGCTGGATCCCACTTTCCATAGGGTCACTTTACATGCCAAACTTTTAGCTCAGGCCAACCAGTAGCATCCATAACACCATAAAACGCACATTAAAGTAAGCATTTTATTTAAAACAAAATGGTTTTACATGCTTCAGTGAAATTTGACAAAATGTGAACATAGGCTTTCAAGTTTACTTTAATCAAACCAGTGAAAAGCCATTGTGCATTTCTTTGGAAGGATTTCTGATCTAATATAAACAGGTTTGAGCGACAGAAGGTACTCCTGGAGCAACTCTGTTGCCACTGTAGTCTTTTTTTTATAGAGAAGCTGAAAACACCAACTGTCTAACATTACATGAAACACAATGGATGTGCCAAGAGAAATGCTCCAAAACTACTTGGAATACAATCTTACCCTTCTACAGTTTCCCAAGATTCATATGATTTTGCAGGTTGCTTAAACCACACAACTGACTGTCATCTTAGCCAAACAATTGGTAGACTGTTTACCAGGACACATAGGGACCCTGAACATTTTAAAGGTATTTATCACATAAGCTTTCCCTCTCTGAAAAGGTGACCAGTTTTTTTCTGACCGGCTGAATAATCAAATTTAATTATTTCAGAATGATATCCAAATACTCACTCTATCTCCCTAAAAACACAATACATTTCACATATACCTTTCATTTATGGCATTTATCAGATGCTTTTATCCAAAGCGACTTCCGTTCCCTAACTACAGGGGAGAGACTCCCTGGAGCTTGGAACTTGGGGTTAAGGGTGTTGCTTAGGGACCCAGTGGTGGTCTGCTGAAGGTAGGATTCGAACCCATGACCTCTTGGTCCGGAGGCAAGTATCCTACCCACTGAGCTCCCTCCACCCCATTTAAGTATGTTCCTTAATTTCATTGACTTATTCTGGTCACAAAGCTGTAGAGAAATGTGTCATCTTGCAGAGTAACGTGCCGGTAGACACAGAGACAGAAGAGTCTGGCTGGAGTTATGCTTACCTATATTACCTAAATTAATCAATCATTTCATTTTGTCAGTTTAGTTTACCGAATAAAGCTGCTATTTTCATTGCTGAATTGTGCCTTCCTGAACTCCTGATCAAGCACTCAATTTTAAGAAGCCACCTTCAGCTTCATAAATGTACTAGTGTCTTCACAAAAAACAATAAATCATGTCTAAATCATGTCCAAGTCTGAATCATGCTCATCATATGAGGCCACACCTAAAGCTGGCAAAAACTCTCAACTCTGGTTTGGCCCTCTTAACAGTGCACACTACTACATTAATGAGTGTGTAAGAAAAGAGCACATGAGCATAATGTGTGTGGTATAGCAAGTATGTGCTCTGGGACACAGCCAGGCACTTATTAATGAGCTGATTAGGTGAGCCAGGTGTGTTGACAGAACAGAAAACACTGAAAGGTGCAAAGCACAGGGTGCTCCTTAAGTAGGGCAGGGAACAGATCTTTAATCTGTTCTACTGAAGCTTCTTCGGCACTTCCAATCGACTGCTCAACCTCTCTCCTCAACTATACAACTAAAGTATAAGAAAGACATTTAAAAAATAAGACAACACAGGCAATTTGGCAAAATAAAATTCTGCAGCATCTCATTCCAATCCTAGTCTATCACACCTGACCCAGGAAACGAAGACCTTTAAGACCACCGGAAATCCTCAGTCAGGTCCACTGGATCTGATCTCCACAGGATAGAAGATCTCCAGGCCCACAAGACCCCTGCTGTATTAGCATCCCAGGGGGGTATTCCAGAAGGCAGGTTATGCTACATAACCGGGTAAGTTCTGCACTAACTTACCCTTGAATTTACCCGGTTATGTAGCATAAGCTGCTTTCTGGAATACACCCATGGTCTATGTTAGACTACCATGTACATTTACGACACAAGATAAGACCCAAAGCAAGACCCAATTTCTTTGCCCAATTACATGATATTCCAGTTCCTTTGCCCTTATTATATTTAGGAGATTTACCTTTTGAACTAATGCACACAGCAGCTGCCCTTCTACCTTTTTTCAGCTTCAAACTCATGCTTTTAATGGAGAGCTTAACAAATGAGCAGCTCTCTTAGAGCTCAGAGACTGATGCAGTGATTTACACAATAGCCCAAAGATTAGGTCAGCCCTTTCCCACACAAATGTGACACTGGAGTGCACCTTGGAAATCAAAACCACATAAGTGTTGAATTACTAATGGAGCAGTCACTAATTGTAGTATTTTGCTCACCTATGTATGGTCTCCACTTTTCTTGGCTGTAATTGCTCTTTTGGCATAATTCCTAATGAAGGCAAAAAGATATTCAATTGGGACACTGCAGATAGCAGCGTTTCTGCTATCTGATCTCTTTCACTCACTTGATCTTTCACGAAAAGAATCAAAGAAAGACACGTGAACTTTGCACATGCAGCACGGAGAGTAGCTGTGGCTCTTCTCGTGCTCACGGAGGTTAATAGAAGCCACTGGACCAGCTTCAAGGACAGCTTCTGAGAGAGTTAAACAACTTTGAACATGTCCTTACAGGGATGCGTTAAAACCTTTAATATTTATGAGCCACTGGATTTTATACCACAGACTCACAGGCAAGTAAAGCCAAAAGGATCCTCCTATGAAATCGGCAGAGGGCCAAATTTCAACACTTCCACTGTCAAGGTCTCTGCCCGCAATAGTCTGAAAAATAGAGCACTAGGAACTCTGCCCTTTATGAAAGATTTCTTAATCCTAATGGACTAATCATTCACGCTACATATGACTTTCCTCGTGCTAGCGTGAGCTGCTTTTTCAGTTAATGAACAAGAGCTGTCCCAAATTACCAGAGAGGTGGCCTTTAGGTCCACTGCAGAGAGGCGACCCACCACATGGAAACTATCCTGAAACGTATGTCAGTGATTTCTGGCAGCAGAACAGTTAAAGCATTCACCGCGTCAAATAAAGGTTGCAGTCACTGGAGAAACTGGAACAGTGACTCACCGGCGCTGCAGAAAAAAAGTTCACCTTGGAACTTATCGGACGCAGGAAAGTCAAGTGCTTGGAGAATAATATTGGAGAGAAAAGCACTTTCAGCTTATAAGGTCCACAGCCAGTTAATCTGACTGATGTCATTTCAGCTCAGTCACATGCAGTACAATATTTACTAAACAGTGTAATGACATTTTCAGGTTTGATCCAGTTTCTGACTCCAAGGTCAAGTTTAATTTTTTTTTTAATCAGAGTTGAAAAATAGCTTATTTTTACTTCGCTCTAATTAAATACCATTCACATTCACTGTGGCTCAGATATTTCTAGGTTTTCCCACTGAACTTTTACTGCCAGTTGCACCAGTCCTTCAAAAAAAGGTCAGAGTGGTTTGGTTTGAAAGGGTGACTTATAGAGAAACATGCTGTCACTAATTTCTTTACAGCAGTGGAACCTGGGCCTGCAATGTCTGCCATGCAAATACATGCATTTAAATTACTACCGATCCTATGTGTTTTCTAAATTCTTTACATAATGTTCATATTAAAATACAAGTAAATCCAAAAGGCATAACGTTTTCTGGTGTTAACCTGCCTCATAACATGCATCGCTCTGCCATCAAATCACAAAAATGTGAACTGGGTAAGAAAACTTATAATGATCAAGAAACACAGCCATGCATCCATTCCTTAGACACTAGGCAACCAATTCATGATCATTTCATTTAATAACTTTCTATGTGGTATGTGGAGCCATTGGGTTCTTTGGACGTCTGGTTCCCATTAACAATTCTAAACGTATTTCAAGTTAAACCACTGTGGGTGACTTTAACTTGAAATACTAACTTTATGGATCTCTAACATTGTAAGTATTTGTTTATTATGGAGAAATGTGGAATAGTTTGTAAAATCCCCCCTTAATAATATAAATACTTTCCCAATGATGCTGGGGTGTCCTGGTTTGATTTATGTCCTGCTTTTCTCCAGTAGGCGAGTCTAACCTACAGCCCCGAGTGACACGTGAGACTCGTGACCAACTCTGACTCCTCATGGCGAGGTGATGAAGAACAGAGGAACAGCTCCATGACCCCCTACAGTGGTCCAGTCTGCTCAGGGGTGACCGGAAACATCTCAATACCACGAAATTCGATCATTCTCAATCATTTTAGATAATAAATTTACCCAACCCCTTCATCACCACCACCCGCATGCAGACACAGGTATACGCACTGCGGCATCAGATGTAAAAACGCACGCGTTTAAAGCTAATTTAGGCAGATTTGGAAAGGAAAGCGAGACTCACAATCCTAACTATGATGTAGCTATAGGCGTTTAAGAGAGCTGATTCTTCGTTACTCCAAGTGAGGAATCATCTGAAGGAGCAGGGGATGCTCAGAGCTAACACAAGGTTGGCTAACAGATTAGCTTATTAAATAAAATATGCTGTCCTCCTCAAACCCACGCCAAGGCTATTCTATAGAATCGAGTTACCTGTCCTTCTCTGGCTCTTTGGATCCCGTTTGCGTCAGCTCCTGAGACTTTCTGAACCCCTTTTCATCAGACCAGGCTCTCGGAGTGGACGTGTTCATAGGTATGCTGGCCTCGCTTAAGTCCAGAGGCATGGCCTGGGCCGCGCATGCGCACTGCCACGTTCCCCACTCAACCCGTGTCCAATTACACCGGCTGATTAACAGTCCTCCTCAGGCCTCCGGGACAAAAGCACGACTGCTTTTTCTTCATCTCCACACCTCCCGAACGAGCTGTTTTATAAATTAGAGTGGCTGAAAGAATTACGATCTTCTTGGTGTAGCGGTGGTCCCCCAAATGTCCCGGACGAACATCATCAGGATTAAACTTTCATACGGCGCTTAAATAAAACGACAAGAATATTTTCGGATGCATCACCTTTATGCCATTTAAAGTGGGATTTCCCCCCCAAATCAGTGTTTACTGTACGAAAACAGGCCAGCGATTCAGATCTGAATTATGTTTCCAGACATGAAGCGTTTGTTTTTCTGGTGTAGCGTAGATACGGGGCACCTCGTCCAGGCTGTACCTGTTTTAACTTAACAGTGCGATAACAGGCATGGGACATTGCAATGTATTCTCTTTCTCTTTCTGTTCCGTTGTTTGTCTTTTGTTCTTTTTTCTTTATTTTTCTTTCTGTTTATTTCCTTATTTTTCTTTCTCTCTCTCTCTCTCTCTCTCTCTCTCTCTCTCTCTCTCTCTCTCTCTCGACTCTTTTTCTCACTCTTCTCTCTTTCTGACGCCCCTCTCTGTTTCTCTCACTCATCTCCCTCTCTCTTACTTTCGTTCTTTCTCTTTTTTTTCTCTCTCACTCTCTCTCTGTCTTTCTTTCTGCCTCCATGTCTTTCTCTCACTCATCTGCCTTCCTCTTTTTCTTTCTTTCTCTGTCTATCTTTCTTATTCCTTTTTCTCTTTTTCTCTCTCTCTCTCGTTTCCTGTCATCGTCATGTTTATCTGTCTTTTTTCTGTTCTTTCTTTTTTCTCGATTTCTTTTTAGTACTTATCTCCTTATTTTATTTCTCAGAAAAATCGATTTTCCTCTACTTAAATATACTTATTGTCTGTAGTATTCCCACGGCCAAAAGGAGAGGTTCATGATACATTTCATTACTGCGTGTTGTACCTGTATGACTATGCATGTGACTAATAACGAAACCTGAATTTTGAATCTTCTTTGTTATGCATAACCTACTTCCCTGTTATACTATTTTGGGGAAAGCTTTCAATTTGATATTTTTTTAAATAGTTGACTGGATTACTGTGAAGCTGAGTTTGGTTGTTTGTGCCTTTCCTGTCAACCAAAAAGTAAGAAACTAAGAATGGGCAGATGTTTATGCTTGACCAATATTTAAAACTGATATTTGATGATGATACTGTTTGATGGAGCAGAACTGTTTGGTAATGCTGGAATACCATAACAGATCAGCATGATTAGAGATTGGCATGGCAAATATCAGACATCGGCCCATGATTCCCACATGCACTATAGACAAAAGTATTGGGACACACCTGTTTTTGTGGACAACGTTTGGGGAAGAACCTTTTCTATTCCAGCATAGCTGTGCCCCAGCGCACAAAACAAGTTCCATGAAGACATGCTGGAGGAGTTCAGTGTGGAAGATCTTGACTGGCCACACCTCAACCTCATCCAACACCTTTGGGATGAACTGGAAAGGAGATTGCGAGCAAGAACTTCTCGTCCAGCATCAGTGCCTGACCTCAGAAATGCTCTACTGAATGAATGGGCACAAATTTCCACAGAAACTCCAAAATCATGTGGAAAGCCTTCCAAGAGGAGTGGAAGCTGTTATAGCTTCAAAGGGTCTATTTGAAAGCAGTATCTTTAAAGTCCCTGTTGGTGTAATAGTCAGTACTTGTGCAGATACCGGCCGGATTCAGCTGCTCTAGCACTCAGCCATTTTATTTTCGTTGTATAAACTGTATGTAATCTTGGAGTGATCATCAGTTCTGATTTGTCAACTACAGAGACAGCTGTATGTGAGTCAAGCAGTTTCAATGTCCTTAAACTGAGGACTACCCAAAAAAAATGAGATGCCCTCAAGAGATTGTACAGAGATTAAACTCTAAGAAGATTTAATGCGTAAAGAAAAACCCTTCAAAGTTTGGAGGGTTGTTTGGGGGGAAGCCAAGCACTTGGTTGTAAGCAGCTTAACTCCTTTAACTGGAGCCTGTTACTGTTATCATTAAAACAATTCCTCTCTCTTTCTTATTCTCTCTCTCTTTCTCTCCCACCTCTCTCTCCACAGTTTTCCAGTTAAAAGCATGTGAAATGTTTGCATTACTTGAGTGCTCAAGTAATAAGTAATAAACCAGGAGAGCACTTTATGCAACACAAATCCATGTACAACTCATTACATAGAAGTCATTTAAAGTTACAGACAATGCCAATTTCACACTTTGCACTTACGTGTTATTCTTTTTGAGGAAGTATAAAAATGGGAAGTGCATTTTCCCAAAAGCTTCTGACCACTTAAACATCATCATCTGGTGAACATATGAGATGTGGTTTTATGCAGTGAGCTACAATGTTGTTTAATAGCTATTTTGAAGGACTGAAGTTATTATACCACGCCACGGTTCTTTAATAATAATAAATGTTGTGGAAATTTGCATGTATTTCCTTTTATTTGCATTTATTCTCTTTAATTTGCATATATTACATATATTTTAAGTAGAGAATCGGCATATTCAGTAAATGTAGTTAAAAGCTAATGGCTTTTGAATGATTCAACTGTTCTTTGAGTTTAAAGGGCACAGTGACATGATTAAAGCAAGGTTGCTATTTTGCGTCAACACTATGTTTTCGAGCTAAAGAGTTTAGATTAGGAGTTTTGTTTAGACCAGCGAGCACTTCTTCAGGGTCGTCACCATGGAGATGCCTGCGAGGTGCCATTATTTCAATAGACGTACATGATCTGGTGTTTTTCCACTGGACCAGCCCCAGAGACCATCTCGATTTTTCCTTAGGGGTATAAATGGTGAACGCTGACTGTATGTTTTTGAGAGAGGACTTCATGACTTGGGACTGCCCCGAGTTCGTGAATGGCTCTCTCCATTTGCAAATGTAAATAAAACTTTGTTAAAATTGAGCGAACACTACTTTGTCTGTTTGATGATTCTTCACCCCCGCGACATAAACATAAATTTATAATTGATTGCACAATTTAAATTGTTTTTCTCACAATAACTGCACGCTAAGCAACGACTTATGACTCCATCCATGACTGTAAAAGCTCAGTTACTAGGAACTGGCAATATTAAAGCACATTTGATAGTGTGTTAAAAGCTTATTTGCTTGACTTGTTCCTCTCTTTTGCAGAACTGTTTTATAAAAGCAGTAGAACACGCGTTTGTGCATTATCACAATATCACAGCTGTGATTATCCACCTCATGCCTGCAGCCGAATTACAGCTGCTGTGATATTTGTGATTACTCTCTAGGAATTTGTTTGCTTAAGAAGGGCCCTACAACATCAGCTGATGTTCATGCATTGAATACAGCAGCAAATTTAACTGCGGGTAACATGCTTTTAGGAATTTGTTAAGTGCAGGGCAAGTTGTAGCATATGAGGAAGATCACACTTTATCCGTCAATCAAACCTGTTGAACCAGAACCGGTTTGAATCAGCGACAAGAGATGTTCAGAATTCAGTTTCCTTCTCTCTCTCTCTTTCTCTTTCTCTCTCTCTCTCTCACTCACTCTATCTCTGGCTTTATATCCTGCTCTCACCTTTGGCAGCTGTCGGAGTGCAAAGTCTATTGTGTTTACACCGTAGGCCACGCCTCTTCCCTTAATTATACAAAGACTTACCTTGCCTGTCCTTCACCTGCTCTTTTATCCGCCTCTTTAATTGTTTTTGACTTGTTTCTTAGCAATCTCTGGACACAAGTTTCCCACGAACTTTTGACCACCACCTTGCTTGACCTTAATCTGTCATTTTATTGACACCTTAAACAGCCTAAGTTGTCCCTTTGCCCACCGTTGACCTGCCCCAGTTTGCTTTTCTCCTTTATCTGGTTCCTTATTGCCTTTTTCTTGCCTCCCTTCCTCCCTCGTTAGACCCATTTCCTTGCTTTTTACCTGTCCATTAACTGCTCTTGCAACATTTGGTTTCACACCGTGTTACGAATATTATCTTCCATGAGTGAATTATCTATTTTAGAAGTCTCTTTTTCTTTTTTCTTCTTATTTTGTCTGGCTGTGTGTAATCAGTAAACTGCCAGCATGCTCACCATAAAGCAATAAAAAGAGGGAAAAAGGTGACTGCTGCAGCCCCTAGATCTCTAATATTATAATGGGTTAGAACAAATAGTATGTTTGACCGCAGAGTATTTAAGGCTTTGTAATAGTACTAATAGTACCACAAGGTCACAAGGTACTGTCACGCTGTGGGAATGACATTTCAGCATGGAGACGCACGAGCAGACTTCCATAATGTTTATTCTCTTTATTTATCAAAAACGCACAAAACAAAAGGTTCAGTGGCCCAAACTCAAGCACGAAACTGAACAGACACTCTAGGGACATTACAGGTAATAGTGTGTGTAAAAGTTACTGTTCTAATATTTTAAAATCATATAATTCATATGACCACTATACAGCTTAAAAGGCCTTTAAAACATTAAAAATGACTTTTAAACATGAAACATTTATATGCCTTTTGTAAAAATCTATATAGGAAAAGACTAACCTTGTCATGGAAGATTTAAGTAACATTCTGACAGTGTAGTCCTAGACTAGGTTCAATTGTTGAGCAGGAAATAGAAGTTTAATATTTTAAATGAAGCGTCACACGCAGAGCAGTGCTAATAATAACAATAAGCTGTCAAAGGCACTTCAGAATGCATAATAGTCATCGCTCACTGTTTGCATCATCATCCATTTTCTTTCGTCTCATTCTCTTTCTCGTTGAAGTTATGGGCTCTGTGGTTTAGCAACAAGATGTTTAATGACCAACACACCTATAACTTTACTTACCAGAAATAATACAGAATCTTCATTTTATCTTTAATCTTTCAGCAGGAACAACCCTATCAGATACAACATCACTAATTTAAATAAAATAAAATCATTTTAAAACCAGCATCTCTATGAGTACGACAACCATTTCTTGTCAGTGTCTTAAATTCCTAGACAAGCAGTGTTATGAGGTACTAACTGTGTTATGAGGTACTGATTAGGTGGAAAAGTATAAAACACTACTAGTATGTCAAAGGCAATTGTTGCTATTTTGTTCAATAGCGAACAAGAGATGTGGTGTAATTTCCTTTCAGATTATGCTTTAAAAACAATATTTGTTTTTGGAAATTAGGAGTAATATTGTCAGTGGTTCTTAAAAACTAAGGCAAAGCTGTTCGGTTCAGTTATTGCACCCATAAAAGATGAAACCTGAGAAACTGAACATCTCTTAGATTTTCTGGAGCTGTGTATAGATAAATAGATTGATAGATAGATAGATGTACATATATGTCTGTTTAAATGATTATTATATGGAGAAAAGTAATGGGACACTAAAAGGGACGTTAATGACACTGCATTCAGATACATAGACTTTAATATGGAGTTGGTCTCCCAATGCAGCTGCATTTATGCCCTGGACTCTGAGGGTCTATGTTCTTCAATAAGAAACTAGTTAAAACCTGAATGCCATGCAGTGGAAAATAGCTTTGGTTTAATATTTTATTTAATTACATTACAGTTTTTCTCAAATACTAAAACACAAAAGCCAATCCTCTAAACCAAATGACCAGTTGTCTAAACACATTTACTAAATCTAGCCATCATTTTCCAATATCATAAACACATTTCACATGAAGACACAATTCACAAAACACAATCCTCCGTTCTCATAAATCTAAACACATTTTTCCTTGCTAAAACACAAGTTGCAAAAGAACTCTGCTCATATTTTCAAATGAAAGCTCATGTGATGCAAAATGCTTACCACAGTCAGCAATATTTGAACACAATGAACACACCTGGCGTTATTCATTACACACAACGACTCAGAATTTAAGACACTTGTTGCTAATGCTGTGACCACATGTATAAAAGCAAGTTCAGAGTGCAGTTTGCTGAAGATTCCAAACAAACACAATGGATGAAGGCAGAGTCAGGGGAAGAGGAATTCGAGTCAGAGGAGGGAGAAGAGCTGGCCATGGAAGAAGAGGAGCAGGCCAACGAGGAAGAGGAGTTCAAATCAGAGGAGGAAGAGAAGCAGGCCAACGAGGAAGTGGAGGAGGCCAACAAGGGAGAGGAGAAGGTCCAGGAGGGAGAGGAGAAGGTCCAGGAGGGAGAGCAAGACAACCTCGCACCATCATTACGGACGAGATGCGAGCAACAATCATTGACCATGTCACTGTCCATGGCATGACAATGGCTGAAGCAGGACTAAGAGTCCGTCCAAACCTGAGTAGGTTCACCGTGGCCACCATTATCAGGGCATTCAGACAACACAACAGGTATTGTACTCTATTGCTTTCTTTGTCACAATACAGTTTTACAAGCCTGTGAAAGTAGTCTATTGGTTTCAAATCAGTTGTTATTGTAAAACATGTCAATTGACAACACATGTTTCTTTCTTTAGAGTTGAAAGAATGCCACATAGAGGTGGGAGGGCTGCCATATTTACAGCGAAACAAAAAACCCTCATTGTGGATATGGTTCGTGAGAACAGCCTCATCAGACTCCGGGAGATCAGAGACAAAGTCATTGCCGATAATGTCAACTTTCAGAGCATTCATGATGTCAGCTTTGCCACAATAGACAGAATTCTCCGGCGCCAAAAGATGCGGATAAAACAGGTCTATAGGGTTCCCTTTAAGCGCAACTCTGCCCGACACAAAGACCTACGTTACGAGTATGTGCAAGTAAGTATACATCCATGTTCACAGTACAGTTTGTGGACATACTGTGTTGCTCAGTGGCCTACATTACTTCTGAACAATACTGTGCTACCTGAGTGACTGTTGTTCTGAACACCTGTGCACTTTCACATTTTCACAGAGGATATTACAGTTGGACGCGATGGCCAGACCTC
>JBBPDE010200163.1:0-16307 GCA_037974605.1 Nannopetersius ansorgii
CTCTCCCTGGAGCAACTTGGGGTTAAGGGTCTTGCTCAGGGACCCAATGGTGGTGCTGGAGGTAGGATTCGAACCTGTGACCTCTTGGTCCGGAGGCAAGTATTCCAGCCACCGCCACCCTTGCTGAAAGGGTGAAATATTGTTGCTCCTAGATGCTTCCGCTTCACAATAATAGCACTTACTGTTGACCTTGCAAGACAGAAATTTCATGAACTGACTTGTGTCAAAGGTAGCGTCCTATTGTTAGGCTGTATATAAAGTTCTTGAGCTCTTCAGTATGACCTTTCTACTACCAGTGTTTTTAAAGAGCATATGTGCTTATACACCTTATACACTTGTTGGCAGTGGGTGTGGCTGAAACACCTGAACTCAATGATTAGAAGGTGTGTCCATTTTGCATTGTTTGGTGTATTTGGTTTATACTGAAAATTGTAGTGTTTCACTACAAACACTAATCGTACACAGTGCACGTGGTCCTTGTACATGAAGGCATGTCACAATCCTAAAGCTCCTGTGATGTCTTTATAAAACAAAATTATATAACATGCTGTACAAAAACACTCTGAATGGAGCAGGCTTGTTCCCAGTGTGCACATTGTCATGTGCACTGGAGCTGAAACAGCAGCATAAAACGTACATTTAGTCAAATATGGGCAAAAACAAGCAACTTCCATCTTAATGCTATTTTGGCTGGGAGATTTGGACCCATTCGCATGCTAAAAAGCTTATTGAATCCCTTATGGATTTCTGATCAATTTTACAAAAAGAAAAAAGACCTACAAAACCCTAAAAGATCTTCAGCCAAGCAGTTTTATTATCTTTGGGTCTGAGCACAGCGTAGAATGTCTGCCTGATAATACTGACCATGTTAAATTAAACTGCTTTTTTATTAAAAACCTTGAAAACAAATGAGTTCATTTGCAAAAACAGATGTCTCCATTTTTAATGCTCATTAATCATGTTGAGCATTCCAGGCAATATCAAGCAAATTGCAGTTGGATTGCTTTGATTAAGTAAAGTAAAAAAACCCCACCATAATACAGGCAAGTTTATTACATTGTATGGATTTGTTAGTTAAAAATCCCACCCCGCTTTTTTAACATATCCATATTTTGCGATGACTTTTAGCCTAATTCCTTTTTAGAGAGCACATCTCCATCTGGTCAGACTATTAGACACTATAATTAGAGAATCTTGCACATAATGACAATAATTTAAACCCAGTGTGAAACTCCACAGCAGAGTAAAATCAGGTTACTAATCATGTTATGTTTTAGCTGTAAGCTGTACATTTGCAGTGCCTTGACAATGGACAGTAAAGGCTTTAGTGACTAAAAGTATTTAGAATTTAGTGCTCAACACTGAAGTCTTCTGGGATTGAATTGGAACAGGTCCTCTATTCCCATCACTCCAGAAATCAGTCCGTTTGGGGAAAATCGTTTATCTTTTTTTGTATGTATCATATCCAGTATGTGTTTCAGATTATTTTTTCTGTTAATACCTACTGTATGCACCATTATCCGACCCTGTTACACACTCCATATAGGTGTATGGCACCTCCGTCTGAACTGCTTGTGAACTCCAGTCCTGGGGGACTGTGGTCTAGCACGTTTTGGTGATTTCCCTGCTCAGAAACACCTGGTTCACCTCAGCTTTAGGAGAGGAACCATCAAACTGTGCTGGACACCGACCCTCCAGGACCAGAGTTCTAGTGCTTAATGGTCCCAAATGCTTTTCAGACATATAGATCACTATTTTGGAGCAAAAGCCATTATATTACAAACTATCTGAAGCGTTATATGGCATTTTACAGAAGGAAAGATTATTTTCACTTGTCATCTAGAACTCCGTGCTCACTTGGAGCCCACACTGTGAACCCACGGTATAAATGGACAAATTATAGTAAAATTAGAAAGCTAATAAACTTTGTAAGCCTGGCTGTATAATCAAGGTTGGCCTTAACAGTTAATTGATCAGTCCATGACCTCTATTGACTTTACATGTGAGGGAAAAATGATAATTAAAAATTACGATAATATAACATGATCTTATCCGAAGTAATTTTAGACCGTTTCTATTTGTCTATTCTGCATGAATTTTGACAGTGAAAAGAGAAGCTGGCGATTTCAACTTATTTTGTAAAAAAAAAAAAAAGCCAATACAAGGTTTTGTGATATACTACTTTACACTTAGTACATTCCATGAAAGTAGCCCTACATCACTTTTGGGTATGATATGGGGAGTAGGGACCCGTTTAAGATTCATCCGTTGCGTTTTAGGCTTTCAGTTGGGACTGCAGTGAGCGTTCGCCCTTAGATGTCTCCTATAGATGCTTCAGTCATGCTGTTTGGTCTTTTGGTTGCTGTGTGGAATACAGACGGCATCATGTCAGCGAGCCTTCATGGCTTCTTTGGTCTGATTCTTCCCACATCCCCATCCCTCAGCGACACTGACATGTGCTTGAAGCAGAGACAGTGCTGTTGTGTAATCTCAGGCCCCACCCGTGATCTGTCCTGAGATCTGTGGCGCAGATGCACTTTCTGTATGTTGTTGCACCTGTGGTGTGCATTCTAATGGATGTGTGTCTGCCGTAAGATCAGCTCTTATTTTCAGTTCAATGTGTCCAATTCAGGGGAGCTCTTGGAGGGCCACATTTAAGCAGATAGGCAGCCCAACACACCTCATTTAACACGTTTATTTTGCAGGTTAATTAGAGCCTTTTTCTTAAGTTCTTATTTTTAGCTCTGATTCGATTTCCCTGCCTTGATGCTTCTCAGTTCTAATCCTAGTTTCTCGTCTGCTTGAGACTGAAACTGTGACTGCTCTGAACAAAAACATCTTGAGTGGGACAACAGTGTATGTGTTGATCTTCTTATTGAGTTCGTTCACCAGTGGTTTGACAGCCCTGGAGTCGATGAGAGCACAGTTTTGCTGTCTTTTGGGAGGAAGAGATGCGTCACTTCTCCTCATCACTTTGGCCAGATGTGGCTGAATTGGCAGTTCTATTCCAGGTATGCTGAGCCATTCTGTGATGTTCATGGCTTTTCAGGTCGATGCAGTGGTTCTTTTCCCGACTCTGGACAGGCACGTTCTAGCTATCCCTCTCTCGGTGTTGGTGGTATTATGTGAACCCTAGTTAGTGGGTGGAATTCAGCATGACTGAATTGGAGAGAAAACTAGAACACTACTGGCAGATATGACGTGAACTGGACTGGAACGAACTGGAATGTGTTCCAGTTTGCTGGTTACAAAGGTTCTTCCATTGAAATAAGAAAGAAAATAGCTCTTCTGATGTCAGTTCATATAACAGGATTTTATCCTAAGTAATTTCACACCATTTCTATTGGTCCGTTGCCCATTGATTTTGACCCAGTGTAAGTGACAGCTGACAATTTCAAGTTATTTGTAAAAAAAAATGAAAAAGAAGATACAGGCTTGTGTACTTAACTGCTGTTACTTAAAATGCATGCTATATTCATGGATGTAGCCCTGGACCAGTTTTGGGCATGATTTGGGGCAGTTCATGATAATATTTTTTTTTTCATGGTTCTAGTCTTCACCCCCCAGTGTTGGTGGTTGCATGTGAACCCTAGCATGGGACTGAGTGTGACTGAACTGGGAGATATCATAGCCCTGGACCCTTGGCCAGTGGAAAAAACACAGTTTATGGGCCAATGGTTTCTCAGCCTCCTTTTGAATATCTGAAAAAAGTTAGCCAAACTGGGCCAATTTGCATAGAACCGCCCCTTATCTGTCAAGACCCCACTCACACGATTAGTTATATATCCCATAGACATATTATAAATATTTTTGCATAATATGTCCCATTTAAGAAGACAGAAATGCAAGAAAATATTTTCTCCAATAATATCGACTGAGATCGGAGGATCTCTTCAGATCCTCCTGGGTCGTAGGTCCTCTCCTCTCTAGCTTCAACCCCATAGTAGAATTTTAAGTGTCCTTTAGCATTTTGGCAGAGGTAAACTGGCTGAAATGGCCTGATGATGCCATGCATCCTAACATTGGAAAAAAACATGCCTAAACATCACAAATCATCCACCATATTTAACAGAAGGGATGTGTTTTTGTATAAACCCTCTCTTTTAACTTAAAACAAACCTTGTTGATTAAAAAAAGCTATATTTTTGGCTTCCCTGGCCGGACAACCTGGTTCTAGTAGTGACCAGCCATCTCCATACACTTAAGTTTTTGGTTAGATGACTGAAAGTCCTCTCACCTCTGGGGCACCTTATAAATATTTTGTGTTTAAATAGTACTTTCTGAGATTACACATATATTGCATTTTATCAGATACAACTGTGTTGCCCCTAGGAGCACAACAATTTCATTGCTGAAGCCAGATTTGTAAAATATATTTCAAATCTAACACCTAAGTATATAAGATCTGTGTCATATTTTGGTGATAAAAATTTGTGCCAGTTTAGCCCTGTTACATAAACACAGCCTTAGACCTGCAACTAAGAGATAATACCACTGTCAGTGTATTATCTATGAAACTTATGCGCATATAACTTACCGCTTGGATGCGGTGCGTTGCACTTCCTTTCTCACACTGCTGTTAAGACATTTCCACTCACTTTATAACTCCACAAACTTCAAATAATGTACCTCCAGTGTGTAGTTTGATTTAAACATGTCTAGAATTGGTCAAACTTTGATAACTGTGTAACATAGCATTGAGGATGCATATTCAAAGTGAAGTTCTAATACAATTAATATCCAGAATGTCATTTTAATAATGCTAATATCAGAAAGAAATTCTAATAAAATGATGTAGAATGAAAGAAATTGCTTATTAGAACATGTCTGAAGAGCAGGGACTGAACCTTAATGCGTATCATCAGTAATTGTGTAAAAGTTGTTGTATGGGAAGTTATTGACAGCTGGTTATGAACAGAAGTGTATGTCCTCTCTGCCAAACACAGCTCTTCTCTATCTTGTTGTGTATGTGTCTTTGTGTCTGCCTCTCTCTCTGTGTTTCTGTCTGTCAATTTGTGCCCGTCTGTCTTTGTCTGTCTGTCTTTGTCTGTCTGTCTTTGTCTGTCAGCATGTGTGTGTGGTTAATGCTAGATATTGATTTCAGGCCTTGCTCTGACCGGCCTGGACAGACAGACGGGTCCTTTCTCCTCTGCAGAATGAAGGGAGTGAGAGAATAAGATGACTAGATGAGGGAATGAAAGAGTGCCAACTGAGACGGGTGGAGAGAGTGCAGAGGGATAACAGAGCAGAAAAATAACCACTCAAGAACATGTCTAGAAAAAATATCTCTCAAATGGACAGAGAAGAAGGCATTTATGGTCCTTTTTGGAAAGTAAAAGGCCTTTTCCCCCTCCTTTCTCTGCTTTTCTCTCACTTTGAGGGGCGAAAATGTGTGTGTGTGTGTGTGTGTGTGTGTGTGTGTGTGCTGTGGAGTGGATCGATAGCACCAGTTGTAGTCATGCACTGCCCTTCTCCAGTATATATCCTGATGATTCTGCCGAGGAGTGAGCACTGGAGAGGCTTAGTTTCACTGCGTACAGTATAGTAGAAATGACAATAAAACCTGCTTATTTACTTCTGAACATTTGAGGGACCTCAAATCCCAATCAGACTTTGTGTAGGCAAGAATAACACAAGAATTAGTAATAGGGTAATTTTTTTCCAGATTTTTTAATCCCCAATGTCCTGGGGTTACAACAGTCTCGACATACAACGTTTCGAGTTTACGATACTCACTCCTATCAAAACTTTTACAAACTGAGACGGGAGTGTTTTGGTTATACCTTTAGCGTCACACTTTCAGACTACTTCGGAGAACTAGTTTGGTTGTGTGAGACATAGAAAATGCAGTAAAGCAGCGTATGAGTGAAGGAGTTGGCTACCCCAGTACGTTTACCCACGGCATTTTGGACTGTTAAAAGCACAAGCACAGTATACTAATGTTCTTTTCACTTTTCTGTGACTTAGTTGTGTTTTTATGATTTTATAACTGTGTTGGGATTGGTAAGTGAAGGGGAAGGGAAAGTGACCATCTGTCATACGTGAACACACCACCGCACACAGTGTGAACAGCACAAAATTCTTCCTCTGCATTTAACCCACTCACCAAGTAAAGCAGGGGGCAGCCAGGAACACAGAGCCCGGGGAGCAGTGTGTGGGGACGGTACCTTGCTCAGCGTACCTCAGCAGTGCCTAGCGGTCTTGGGGATCGAACCTGGACTTTCTGGTCGCAGGGCGGATGCCTTAACCACTAGGCCAACTGACGTAGGCGCAATGTGTTTTGACTAACACCAAAATTCAAGTTACATTACTGTATAAGAGCTCCTTTATCCCAGAGGACACAGTTTGTAGCTTCACTCCTCCACAGCTCAGTGCTGGGGTCTTTATAAACTGTTCCAGTCCCATGTTTTTCTCGAGAGATTATATCAGTGCACAGCTGAACACCTGTGTCTGTGAATACTTCCGCTAGAGGAGGTGTCTGGAAGGCTGCACAGTTTGCTGAAAGCTGCAATATGCAAACGGTCCTCTAATCAATCAGTGTTTTGACCGGGTGACCAACCATGAGTTACTGGGTGTTTTGATGAATCAAGGCATATTCATTTTTAACTATTATAGACAAGAATTCTTTAAAGGCCCACATTCTACATTTTCCTTCCATTTCATTTTTTCCCATAACGTTTGTGTAACAGAAATATAATTTATAATAGATGCTTTCCACCCTCTGTGTATCCCTTAGAATTGAACAGGCCGTTATTATTACTTTGCCTCTAAGACTCTACGTCTTTTCTGATTGGCTGAACTATATTTTGAGACTTTAACAATGTTTACATACTTCCAAACTTTTCAATTGCGTAAAAGTGATACTATTCTTTTATATATTTCAAGGTATCAGAGTATTAATATTTTGTGCAGCCCTAGTCTTTATACTGTTGGAGATGTTGTGTGTATGGATGTATGTATTTATTTATGTATGTATATGTGTGTGTGTGTGTGTGTGTGTGTGTGTGTGTGTGTGTGTGTGTGTGTGTGTGTACAGTACTGTGCGAAAATATTAAGACACCCAAGAAAATTATATTTAAATGTGTTACTGTTTAGCTGAGCAAAAATGTTTTCAAAATCTAATACTGGATTATATAGGAATAATATTGATACAGTAAATAGTGATTTATGTATGTTTGTGTTTGCTTAATCATTCCCAGGCTGCCTGTTGTGGAAGTCCAGTATTATATTATAGTTCTCATTAAATTACTCAAATAACTGATTCAACTCAATCGATACTTCATTAAATTAATGCAGGAGCTGCTGAGTTTCACAAATCCATGCAAAGGCTTGAGACATCGAGGAGAAATCCGGAGCCGAACCCGTGTGCTTCTGAGGTCAGGCACTGATGTTGGATGAGAAGGCCAAGAATAGAAAAGGTTCTTCCCCAAACTTGGAAGCATGGCATTGTCCAAAACGTCTTGGTCTGCTGTAACATTAGGACTGTCCTTCACTGGAAGTAAGGGGCCTAGCCCCAAACCACAAAAACAAATGTGTCCCAATACTCTTCTCCATACAGTGTAAGTGTAATATATGGTAACCCCATATACTGCTTATAGAAAGATGAACCACACTGACTGTCCTCCTCCAACATGTAACCTGGTGACTCCCTGCTCATGGAAAGTGCAGAAAGATGTACTTTCAGAGCAGCTACAGTTCACGATAGACAGAAGGCAACAAGGGCAAACGTTCGAGATAAAAAGGGGGATGTGATCTTTAGCACAGAGAGAGAGAGAGACAGAGACGTGCGTATGATCTTTTCTTTTGCTCTCTGTTGTGCTGCCAGGTCCTGTGTGCTTTCATCCGTTTAGCGTTTGTTTTCTCTTGTTCTCGCACTAGCGCTCCCCCCTTCCTCCAAAATCCCTTTTTTGCTGTCATCTTCTTTCTCATCTCGCACTGCCCTCTCTCTCCCCCTCTCTCTCTTCCCTCTTTCTCTCTCTCCTCTCTTACCCCCCCTTTTTTCTCTTTCTTCCCTCGCCCCTCTCTCTTACTGTCACTCTCTCCCCTCTCTCTTCTTTCTCTCTCGTCTTTCTCACTCTCCCCTCTCATTGTCTCTCTCTCTCTTCTCTTTCTCTCTCCCCTCTCTTCTTTCTCTCCCCTCTGACTTTCTCTCTATCTTTCCCCTCACTCTCTTCTTTCTCTCCCCTCTCACTCTCTCTCTCCCCTTTCCCTTGCACTCTCTCCCCTTTCTCTCTGCCCTCTCTCTTCTTTCTCTCTCTAACCTCTCTCCCCTTTTTCTCTCCCCTCTCTCTCTATCGCTCTTATTGTCTCTTTCTGCCCTCTCAACCCCCCCATTCCTCTGTCATTCCCCCGCTCTCTCCTCCCTCGATATGGCTTTCTCTCTTCTTTCCCTCTCCCTCTTTTTTCTTCCTTACTCTCTCACTCTTTGTACCCTGTCTCTTTCTATTACTAGACACACTTGTGGCCTCTATGTCTTGCTCTCTTTCTAACACACACACACACACACACACACACACACACATAGTGAGGACATGACTATTATGCCATAAGGCTTAAAAAGATTATATAGTCTCTCTCTCTGTCTGCCCCCCCCCAGCCAGACTTTAAATGTTTTGTCTGTCAACTACACTAGCTAAAATCTCTCTGTCTCTCTCTTCCTCTCTCTCTCTGTTTTTCTTTCTCCTATCTCATTTTCTTTCTGTCTCTTGCGCTTTCTCTCGCTCCCCCTCTGTGTTTTGATCTTTTGATATTTTCCAGTCTCACGTCTTTCTCTCCCTCTCCATCTTTACCTGTCATTCATTTTCTTAACTGTCAACGTCCGTCTTGCCTCTGATACTCCTGCGCTCTGTATCATTCATTGTGCACGCGCGTGTGTGTGTATATAAGACTGAAGTATGAGCACGTGCAAACCAGCCGGGAGAGAAAAGGCAACACAAGTAAGCGGATGAGTGAACAAGAGTCTCTCTCTCTCTCTCTCTCTCTCTCTCACACACACACACACACACACATACTCTCTCTGTTTCTGTCTCTCTCTCTCTTTCTCTCGCACGCGCGTTTTGCGTTCGTCTGCGTGGGTATGTGTGTGTGTAAGCAGCTCGACAGTTGTTGGGCTGCCGGCGTGTGGATACGGCGTCAGGAGGGTGCGGAGGGCGCGCGCGTGGCTCCGTCTGTCTACACGAGAGAGGGACTCGGGGGCACACACACACACACACGCACTTTCTCCGCCGCTCCAGGACCACGGCATCGCCTTGCGTCCTGGCCCGCCTCCCTCTCTCTCTCTTTCTCTTTCCTTCTCTCTCTCTCTCTCCTTCTCCCCCCCTTCTCTTGAGCGCTCGCACCCACACACTCGCGCCAGACTCTCATGCACGGCTGGATGTTGTGTCGTTAGGCTGCACGTGAGGTGCTTAGTCTTGATATTGACCAGTGTGTGCACGTTTGTGTGTGTGCGCGTATACTTGATGTGTGAATGTGAGTGTGCACATATATGTGTGCGTGCGTGTGTGTGTATTTCGTGCGTTCGTTTAGTTTTTATTTCTGTTGGTTTTCATCCGCCACGAGACTGAGACTGGACTTGTCTACGGGGGAAGAGAGAGAGAGCTGCGTCTGGACGTGATGAGGGCAGAGAAAGCCAGAGATGGAGAGAAGCAGAAAGGGGAACGCTGGGTTGTGTGTGTGTGTGTGAGATAGACTGAGTGTATTGCTAGAAGGGGTTTACGGAGGAGGAGCAAAAGCTAGGGGCAGTATCTTTCTATCCTTTCTCTCTTTCTCTTCTTCCTCTCTGTTTTTTCTCTTTAACTGGAGCAGAATCTCCGTTTCCTCACTCCCTACTGACCGTGTGTGTATGAGTGTGTGTGTTTTCTAGGTCTCTCTGGTATTTATTTATAGGGACAGCTGGGCTTTTACTTCTAACGCCCAATATAAACTGCCTTTTCTGTGTGTGTGTGTGTGCGCACAGCCTCATTAGTTGGTGTCTTAGGGAACAGTTTGGTTAAGAGTTGAGATGCGTGCAGGATGTATGTGTGTGTAGTCTTCTCGGTTGGGGGCAGTTTAAGGACACTGTATAGGAGGTTTTAGTAAACCGACTCTCCTTGTGTTCTCTCTCTCTCTCTCTCTCTCTCTCTCTCTCCCCCCTTTCTCCCTTCCTCTCCTTCCTTCTATCCACTCTCTTGCTCTCTAGTTCTCTCTCTTTCTTTCGGTCTTGCACTACTAGTCCTGTTTTACCGAGTCGGGTTGCACACGTTGTCATCTCTCTTTCACTTTTATTTATCTTTCTGCATCCAAAGGCTTATTGGACGCTATTCGTCTTTCACTCCGAACTTCACCCACAACTGTCATTTCACCGTGTGTTGTGTGTTCTGTGACTCTTTACTGTGAAACTGATCACCGCTCTCTGAACTCTCTGCTCGTACTTTAACACACTGCTGAGTGTCTGCTTTACATGCTGTGTACTGTATTCACATACTGTGCATGTGCATTAATGTTTAAATATTTGGAACCACTTGTCAAATGAATAGTTATTTTATGTGATAATAATAATTTGAAAATTATAGATATATTATAAGTACTGTAAGCTAGACAATGGTAGGTATCGTTTTTGGGAGCAAGTGTTAAATCAGAACTAATATACTTTAATAATCTGTTTACAGTAAACTGAGCACAAACATGAGGCATTTGATATTTGTTGTATTTAAGCTTAATTCTGGATATTAAAATATTTGAATCATTCTACATGTTTACCTGCATTATTTGTTTTATGTTATTATGGATGGAGAGCCTGGCATTCAGTAAAATGTGTGTGTGTGTCCCCATGTCCTCATCTTGCCCCTCCGCTGGCTGCTTTGAAGTAATGATGTGCTATTAACTGGTTTATATTGTAATATCATTAAATTAATAACTTATTCATTGAAGAGCTATAAGATTAGAAAATAAAAACATTTAAAGCATGATCAAGAAAAAAATGTATGCAGCAATAAACTATATATTTAAAAAGATAAACCAAAGCTACGTAATGCATAATTGGGTAACTCTCAACCAAACAGGATCTTATTAACTTTACTCTTGCCAATAAAACCTGCGTGTATGTTTTGCTGGTCCTGCGTGCACGTACTAATGCTACTAATGGCTAATTCCAGTAATCAGAATTTTTCAGCGGGGGCCAGCTTGGTCAAAACAGGGCAAATGGGCCGTTGCCCAGGCAACAACATTAATTTGGCTGCTCACAATTATAAAACTTCCAAATGTGTCTAATTGCGCCCCAACCAGCTGCCCGACTGTCAGAAGTGAATGAATTGTGTCATTAGCTTTGTCATTGTCAGCCTGGGAATTTACAGCCAGTAACAATCACTACTTAAAATCAGACATTTCCTATGGTTTATGTGTCTTGTTGTTTGAAGTATGGCAATACATATTAGATTTGGGACACAGAGAGTACAAGTAAATCCTCCTGCGAGTAAATCTCCGGATATGCCAATTTGGAGTTACTTCTACAGTTTATGTTGTTTATGATGCTACAGAGCACAGCCTGTAAAATAATGACGGACTCTGCACAAACAGTGCAAAAAATCGGTCATAATTACATTCCCACCTCCCACGTAAAACTAATTCTGTCCGATTTGTTTTTAGGCGAGGCAGTAGAAGGGTTTAAAATATGCTTTATCATCATGAAACGTGCCAAATCAAACACTGCCCATCCACATTTGAATGATTTAATTTTTTAATTGAGTTTGAGTGATTGAGACTGCTCTAATTAGTTTACTGCTCCTGTTGTCTATTATTCACTTACCTAAGCAAAAAATTCACTGACACAAATTCTGCCCTGCAGGTGTGTGCGTAAATGTGCTGCCGCTGATGATGGAGCTGAAGGACAGCTGTGGCAGTGAGGGCAGCCGTGAGACGGAGAGCGGGGTAATGGATAGTCTAGGAGGTCCATCGTCCTGGCACTCATTCGCCCAGCGCAGCACCCTGCATGGCCTGCGCTTCGTTTTCCCCTACGCATCCTCCTCCCGCCGCTCGGCCCTGCGTCGGCTGATTTGGAGTGCTGCCCTGCTGGCTTGTCTGGTGCTGCTGGTGCTGGAGAGTGCCGAGCGCATGGCCTATTTCCTCCAGTACCCCCATGTGACCAGCGTGGACGCCATCGTGTCTGGGAGCCTGGTGTTCCCTGCTGTGACAGTCTGCAACCTCAACGCCTACCGCTTCACGCGGCTGACACGCAACGACCTGTACCACGCAGGAGAGCTGCTGGCCCTGTTGGACGTACACCTGCAGATCCCTGAGCCACACCTGGCCGAGCCCCATGTGCTGGCCTTCCTCTCTGAGAAAGCCAACTTCAGCAACTTCCGGCCCAAGCCGTTCAGCATGCGCGAGTTCACAGAACGAGTGGGCCATGATCTCAAGGAGATGATGCTCTACTGCCGCTATCAAGGCCAGGAGTGCAGCCACCGGGACTTCAAAACCGTGAGTATCTACTGGGTTTGCTAACTTCTTCACAGGGCTGCTGACTTGGGCTGTTTGAGGCATTTGAGCATTGAGGAACATGTTGGTCAAGCGGTGGACCTTTTCATATGCAGATTGGCAGACTGGGTTATCTAGAGCAGGGGTGCCCAAACTTTTGCTTTTTCGTAGTTTATTGTTGCTTCCCCCTAACCTTAACGCCTACAGTCATATTGTATTTCTTGTTAATTTTTTAAGTGAAAATAAAGGGAACAAACTCTGTAATAAACTGTAACTGTGCATTAAATTGTGGTAGTGCTATACATGTTGTTTTTGTCCACTCATAAACACAACCAGTTGAAACCTTTGCTGTAGCATAAATTTGTTCTCTCAATGAATGAGGTGGTGGGGTTAGGGTAACTCTCTTGTGGGCTGAATGAAATGTCCCCATGCACCAGCTTTGGGCAGTCCTGATCTAGGGCAGCAGCAGATAAACCTGCTATGCTTAGAAGATGAATGTAGGGGTCTTGCCCAAGGACCCTTACACCAGAAAGCAACCTTAAAATTCAAGTATCATTGTGTTCTGAATTGTTTTAATGTAGTGCTTAACACGTTGCACGCCCAAGCTGTGTTCTCACTTTAGCAAAGCATGTGCTGTGCATTGTAAAGCCTTGTTATTTCAATGTGCTTGTATAGATTATGTTTCTAGCCTAAGAGTCCTTGGCAGGCCTTGTTGGTGGTGCAGTGATTCTTGCCTGAATGGAAACTGATTTTCTGTGTGTGTCAAATTGCCACGCTTGATCAATTGGTAGTTGATTGTTCATCTGCCTGCTTTGGAGTGTGTTTCATTTACTGGTTCTTGATGCAGAGTTGAGGCAGATAGACTGGACTTGAAGATGGAAATGGGGACATACCTGTTGGAGCCTTTCTGTTGACTTCTTTAACTTGGTAATCTTTGAGGAGGCTAGTTCTGCATTGCTATCTTGTAGCCTGTGAGGCATTCGAGTTTGGCTGTAACTGCTTGTAACTAAAGAAATGTAAACAAAACATTTTATTGAATTCGGTTCAACCTCAGTAAAAATGTATCTACCCCACAGATATGAAGTGGAAAGTCAGACCTGTTTGTATGGCCTGCGATTTACTACTTTGGTCCGTTTGTGGTGTATCTGAGGGGTGTATTTCTCAGCTTTACTGATGGGTGTTTAGTGAACAGTCATGCATGCTGTGCAAATGTGTGGCTTCACCAGCTTTTGCTCCAGGAATGCCCACTAGTTTTGGCAAAGCGTGCAGCACACATTGTTGCAACTTCGTGCTTTGAACTCTCTGCCCTGTCTTGATGCTGCGACAGATGGCCTCAACATATGGCTTATATGTCCCCTTCTGTTTCTGTGGATATTTACTATGTCGTGTGCCTCTGTTCGTCATGTTTTGTGTCACTTATTTCTCACACTTTGCTCTATTTGAGTCCCATATTAATAGGCTTTGTAAATCAGCTTTACGAAACATAATCAAAACTTGTAGTTCTTATGAATATTCACTTTGATGTGGTCACTGTTGATTATGTTGATAATGAGATGATCGACTAATTATCCTGGTAATTATTTGAGCCGTCAGCAATTTAAAAAGCCAGTGTAAATGGGGTCAAGTGAACAATAACAGCTCATATGTTGCCTGTAAAAGGTTCCAAAATATTTCACCTTTGAGAAAAATTCACCTGAAGGCGGATGGAAAAATGGAAAAATTGTACATAATTGTACTCATTGTACATAATTCCCATACTGTCATTTAGCCAAGACTCTTTAGTTTTTCAGTGAAAATACACGGCAAATACAGTATGCCAAGGGTTTTGGCACCACCGGGGAAAGGACGTGTTAATTATTCAAGGGAAAATAATTGCACATCCTCTGCAGAGAACACATTTTAATGCACAGTTACTGGTTATGAGCTAATTTTAACATGACAGCCTAGAAATGTAGCATGCAACATGTGCAGACGTCAGCATATTTCTTGTTGTTTTCTTTAAATAGAGAACAACAAATACATAAAGGGCATGCACTTAAATTTAAGTGTGTTCTCTACAGAGGGTCTGAACTTCACTTGGAACATCAACAAAACATGATTGTCTTCATACATATGCATACAATGTCCATAACTTTTTAACTACGTTAGTTGCCTCAGTACAAAACCAATAGAAGCAAACTTTGAACACTGTGTTTGGGTTTTGGGAGCAACGGCATATTTGATAATTACTTTGATTAAAAACACTATGTGGGAAATATATGCATGTGAATGTGCTTATCCATCCAAATCAGTCTCTTACTGTGAGGGAGAACAGTAGGAGAATGTAAAACATGTGCTATCACTCGTGCTGCCAATTAATGGCGATGGTAAATATCTAGTAATTTTAGTAAGTGTGACACCCCGGGCTATAAGAATCCTCTGGGATTTTAATTAACAAAATTATCTTGTATGTTTTATCTCTGTGAACTGTAAAAGCAAACATGTTCATATTTGGTGGTCCTGTTTCACCCTGCGCTCCCTGGTGTCGTTTAAAGTCTGCCATGCTTGCTCTGCAGGTGTTGTCGTATCACATATAGAGATGTGAAATTGCTCTGTGCCGTGGTCTGCTTTGAAGATTCCTCTTTTAAGATAAGTGTGGGTGTACGTGTGTGCGTGTGTGTGTTCTGCCCCCCATGGGGACCAGATATCAAAGGCAGGCATTAGTCTGTCCAGGCTGTACGTGCTCCACTTCTACCCTAGCCAACCCCCCCCCCCCAAACACACACACACACACACACACACACACACACACACACACAGTGCTTACAGACTCTGATGGTCGTCTCTGTGGGTGGTGGTGTAGTACGAGGACAGCTCATGTCCCATTCCTCATATTCTGTGAAGATGCCTGACCATTACACCAACAGGGGCTTTAATGACACTGTATTCAAATATAGGGACTTTAATGACCTTGTATTCAAATATATACACTTTAATATGGAATTGGTCCCCCTTTGCTTCCACTCTTCTTGGAAGGCTTTCCACAAGAGTTTGGAGTTTCTGTTGAATATGTGCCCAGGGCTCTGCGTGGTCAGTCAAGTTCATCCACACCGAACTCATCCAACCATGTCTTTGTGGACCTTGTTTTGTGCACTGGAGCTCATGCTGCACTCATGCTGGAATAGAAACCGTTCTTCCCCAAACTAAGTTAGAAGGATGGCGTTGTCCAGAATGTCTTGGTCTGCTGAAGAATTAAGATTGATCTTTACTGGAAGTAAGGGGCCGAGCACAAACCCTGAGTTGTTTTTGTGTACTCTTGTCTGCCCAGCAAACACAATTTCCAGCAAACACTGCACCTCTGCTGTTGACCAGAGTCCAATCGCTGTTTGTTAAACAGGATAGTTGCTTCACGTTTAGGAGTGCAACTGAACCATTCCAGGGCCCAACTTCTCAAGTGTGCCCGGATATGGTACAGATCCATCAGAGTAGTGAAATGAATTGAACTGAGTAAGGATTGCCTAGTGAGGGTACCCTTAGAATAAATTGTTTGTTGATGCCTGCCAACGTGTTTGTCCGAGACCTGGATAAATTCCTTCATATACATTTTTACTTTAAAGGGTGTAACGAGCACATGTTTAATCATATTTTTACAAATGGAATTTTGGACAATTTCCTCTTTGTTTTTCAAATTAACCATTAAAACCATACGTCTTAGTAAGAAAATGGACAGCTGGTAAAGTTTCTAGCGTCTTTATAGGATTCGGTATCGCTGTCTGGCCCTTGTCCCAGACAACACGAGGGATTAGAGATGCTCCGATCAGCATTTTTGGGGCCAATCACCGATTACCGATCACCAAGATCATGATCTGCCGATTGCC